>APFE031572025.1:0-58137 GCA_000404065.3 Pinus taeda | reverse complement strand
ATGACTGAGTCATTGAAATCGAGCCGGCCTAGTCGATACTGAGTCGGAGTCGACCCTCGGCCGAGTCGGTGTCGGAGTCGGAGTTTTAAAACATGCCTGAGACTAGCGAAGCCCTTCTTAATATGGCAGCTCAAGGACAAATTCCCTCCTTTGGACAACCTTCCTCATCAAGAAAGACACCCCTACTAGCCCCTGGAAAAACTTAATTTGGTCAAAGAAAAATTTAATTTTTTAATTCAAACCCACAAGTACACAAAAGTACAAGTCAGCCTCGGAAAGGAAATTCAACCTCCTTGTACAGATATAAATATACCTCATGTCACATCATTTGGAGGCATCATCATCACACATCTTCCTCTTCTCTTGGAGGTTTGACTACTTCTGAAAATGGCAGGTCTCTTTCACATGTGCGAGGAGGAGAGAGAAGATTTCTGATTGGGCTGAATTCTTCCTTTGACCAGCGTTGACTTTTTGGAGTTTGGAATTGGTTTGACTTAGTTTGACTTGGGCTTCTTGCATCTGTTTGGAAGCCGAATTTTTTGCCATGGAGAGCAAAGTTTTCTTTGCACTTTGACCATGGTTGACCACAGATCTGAAGCTGCCATTTGACCACAGAGTTGATTTTGACTTTGACCAATTTCGGAGGCATCTTTTGGGACTGTTTTGACTTGACTTTGACCAGAAAAAGAGGCCAAGTTTTCTGCTGTCAGGACCAAACTTTTTGAGCTGATTTGACCACCAAATGTTGACTGGATAGGGCATGATTTGCTGCTGTTGAGTGCTGTTGAGTTTGAACAGATTTGACTTGTTGACCAGATTTGACTTTTGGGCTCATCTCTTAGATATTGGTTAATGAGTTGTTGGATAGTCAAATTTGTTGACTTTTGACTCATTATTGTTGAACTGGAACATTGTAATCTCTCTACTAAACATTTGATGACAATCTAATAAAAGAAGAATTTGAAAGGGTTTTCCCCTTGTGGGGTTTTCCCTGGTCTTTGACCAAATCTTGTCTCATCTTTGCTCTTGGCTGCCTTATATTGCATATTGGATTTACTGTTCTATCTAATTTTGCTATTTGTCATTGAAAGATTGATTTGGTTTAAAAGTGATTGCTAACTGAAGAAAGAATTGAGCTAAGTGATTGTACTAGGCATAGAACAGTTGAAAATTAACAGCCCTTAACTTCTAGCCTTTCCCCTACTGCAACTAATTATCTCTTATATCTTTCAATTTTTGAAGATGTGAAGAAAGAGAGTCATATATGCACAGTTTAAATGCATACAACTGATTTCTTAAGAATAAGAATCCAAGCTTCATTGTAAGTCTCCTTACCTTGCAAATGCACAACTAAATTATATGCAATAGATAAACCAATAACAGCAAAGACCTCGTGGCCTCTTTCTTTTCATTCAGGAAAAATTTTGGGTTCTGATGTAATTTTATCAAGTTTCTTTTCTTCTCCTTCAACAATCTCCTGGAGCATCTTCAAACATCTATGTTTCATAAAATTTTCAAATGAGCTTATTAGCATCCAACAGAATATATGCAACAGTATTTGCACTTCCCAATTTTTTAGCCCAAGAGAACAAAAACAAAGAACCTTTTAATTAAATGAAGAGTAAACAATGAGAAGATATCCCAAACAATTTCAAGTAAAAAACTGCCAAAAAACTTTATGAATGGCTTCAATCCAATATCAGATGTAAAAATTATGACCATTTTACAGAAAAAGGTGTTTTCTGGAGCTACTGATAGATCTCAAACGTTTTTCTTATCTCCTTTGCACCTTCTTCAAGAGAATGGCCATCTTTTCATACAAGTACGAAAGAATATGCACCTCACATGGGAATTACAAATGTTAGAAGAGAAATAATTTAAAAATAGTCTATGAAAAGTGTACATAGAGTGACGACAGGTGGAAGATGAATTCTAAGAGGATGAAAGATATGACCTCATAACCTGCATTTAAATACCTATGACCCCGCACTAACTTAGGCTATTAGAAATAAAAATCCTAAACATAGGAATTAAACATTATTTCTAACACTATCCTGCAAAAGATGGAATCAGTAAAATGTCTTAAACAGAATAATTTGTCCTTCAGACTAAATAACATACCTTCCATCGTCATGAATAAATCCTTGGTGCCAAATTGGACTAACTTGGAATCCTTCCTCTACCCTTCTGCAAAATTCCTGTGAATAATTCCAAATACAATTAACTTGTGAACAAAGTATATGCACACATAAGCACCCAAAAAATAGATCAAAATATCTAGATGTCCACCAACTGCAATAGTTCTAGCACATGGAATAAAAGCCTACCTTCCAAGATGTATGACTATTGAAAGGCATACTTGTTAATTTTTAGATAACAATGGTATGTTTTATGCTTAAGAGCAATTTACTTCAATTTTCTTATTAGCCCAATATCAATTTCCAGATTAGCAATCACATTAACCTGACAGTAAATGCAGATAGAACATAAATAAAGCACTAGAAGACAAGCCAAGACAAGAGGACACAAGATATGGCGCCAGCCAAGGACAAACCCCAATGTGGAGAAACCCTTTGATCAATTCTTCTTATTATTCTTCAAAAGTTCAGCAGAGAGAGAGAGTACAATATGCAATATTCACTTGCCCAACCAAAGTGAAATCTGTCCAAACAAACAACAGCCACAGAAAGCCCTAACTAGAAATTCGATAGTGGTCAACAAGGCAGAATTTGACCTCCAAAACAGCTCAGTCAAGCCCAGTCAACTCGACCTCCAACAGTCATCCGAATCAGCCCAAAACAGTCCCGAAAAACTCAGTCAAGCTTGGTCAACACTACAGTCAAACCCTTCTGCAGTCAACATTGGTCAAATAGTATGGATTGCCTCGATTTCTGTGCCCAAAAATGCAGCCTGCCCAAACAGAAATTATCCAACCAAAATCACAGTCAAACAAGGTCAATGTCACTGGTCAAACTTCCTTGAAATTCGGTCAACACTGAAACAAAAAATCTGACTTCTTCGCACTTGTGGAGAGAGAGAGGAGCCCAGAAATCCGTACCCAATCATATGAGAGAGAGATGTATGAGAAGATGAGTGATGTCCAAATCAGGGAAAGGCACCTTCTATTTATATGCAAACGTTGAGGATGAATAAATGTGACTGTTGGGCTTCTGAGCCTACATTAGTTTGTTGGCCGACCTTGAAAATTTGTCCATAAACAAAATAAATTCATAATTCCATTTGTACATGTCAGAATGAGATGATCTAAAACACACGAGTTTAATTATTGAAAGCCATAATAAATATTTTATTAATAATTGAATAGATGATGATTACATTTTGTGGGAGGCCTTGGCTATACACTGCCTTGGATGCCTCTTGGTGAACGGGCATGATCTTTGATCATGCCCTTTGCCTAATAAATCATAAACTAACTAATTTTTTATATAACATTGCCTTCCTCTCAAAAGAATGCTTTGTCCTCAAAGCATACGTAATGACGGATGTCGGTGACAAAACACTTCAGTCTCCCAAGAGGCTTCTTCTTCTGGTAAGTCCTTCCACTTGATCAAGTATTCCTTGATTGCACGAAATCGAAGCTTCCTTTCTCTGGTAGATAAGATACCTTCTGGTTCTAAAATGACCCTTCCTTCATCATCTAGGGATGGAAGCGTTGTTTGCGCTGATTGATGGTCGCCCAGTGCCCTTTCAAGGCAGGAGACATGGAAGACGTTGTGAACACAACTTTTCTCCGAAAGGCTTAAACTATATGCAACTTGGCTGACCTTTTTACTGATCTTATATGGTCCATAGAACTTTCGTGCCAATTTATTTTTTCCTTTTTGTTTCAAGGACAACTATTTGTATGGCTGGAGTTTGACAAATACCCATTCTCTGACTTCAAATTCTCTTTCGGTTTTGTTTCGGTCCGCTTGTTGCTTCATATGATTCCTTGCATTATTCAAGTTTTCTTTTAGGGTTTGGACGATTTTTTGGGTTTCTTCTAGTTGGTTTTTAACAGCAGGTAGATTTGTCTGGACGGCAACTAGATTGTTATGAATATAATTCATAACAAAATAAATAAAAATAAATAATATAAATACTAAGTAATCAAGTAGTGATTATGTTAAGAAGTCATTAGTTAAGTGAAAAGGCATATCTAAAAGACATGCCCGATCACGAAAGGACACTTGCTTAGGTATATATATGCGGGTCCTCATTGTAACATTCATCACTTATACACTTTATATATTAATTAAATTATTATTTACAAATATCTGTGTGTATTTTTACATTTAAGTCTTCAAGCTATCAGTTTTTATGCTTCAGTGGTATCAGAGCCATGGCGCACAATATAATCATGTGGATCCTTGAACGTTGTTCGCCACACAATGTGCCATTACGTTCACATCCTGAATGCGTTGAGCAGTTTAGTGAAATTCAAGAAGCATTTCAGCGTTTAGAAAAATCATATGCAGAAGTTAAAGCATGTCAAAAGGAAATCGATAATAAGGAAAATGATCTAGATAATTATTCTGGTGAAGCTGATATAGATCAAGATTACGATCCAGATAATGGTGATAAAGCGGAAAATGAAATCAACAAAGAGATAAGAAGTGGAGGAAATGAATTTAAGGATCTAAATGCAGTGGTTGATGATGAAGATGTGAGTATTTCTGCTATGGTTGTCTCCATTCAAAACACGGAACTGAAAGACCCTGAATCTGGTCTAATTGATGTGGTGCCAATCACTAACAGCAAAGATGTGGTATCTAGTCCACTGCGTGATTCCACAACCACTACCATATCTGAGAATCTGAATAGCTTTGCAATTCTTCCTGATTATGAGTCCAATTCAATAGCCACGTCTGAATCTACAAATTCATTTTCTCTTGTTGCATTTCACACTGAAAACAAATCCGTGCCTAATGCATCTGAAAGTGATGGGGCTACTAGTACGCTATACTCAAAAACTGAGGTTTCTTCCGCATTTCCAAGTGTAGAGGTGGAAATCTCTGAAGTTTCAAATGGTCTTGATGTGGATGAAGACTATCTTGAGGAACAAGAAAATAAGAACACGAAGCAGATGCTGAATAAAATTAGGTCCAAAATACTTGGAAACATTTATTCATTGCCATGTGCACCAAGCGCTCAATTCCAAGTGCAGCCTCCAAATACTGATCTCCCTAAATTGGAAGAAGAAGATTATGAGGAACATACTAGAAGTCATAAATGGTATGGAGAAAGTTGTGATTTTGATTCACAGAGTGGCTCTACAAAATTAATACGAAAAGATTATAAGTCAGGGATGCCTCAAATCCGTCAATGCAGCTTTGCATCACTTAGAGGGTGAGGTGATCAGTGGAGCTTCACCACAGTCAAAGAGAAAGGTGGTCAATGGAGAGTCATCGTACTCACAGAATTCCCAGTTGCTACACACATTCCACAAGGGACACACATTTCACAGAGGTCGTCCCCTTGGGAAAAATTTAAGTCTAACAGAAACCCAAGCGAATGTGATGATTGTACTCCAACTCCTTTAAGTGTGTCTTCTTATGGTTCAAGAGTTTTCACTCTAAGAACTCCGGAAAATGAGCAAATATTTTCACCTAAATGTCCAAGTGCACCACCAAAAAAACCAGTTAGCACACAGGCGGAAGTTGAAAATAAACTGCGAGCAGAGAGTGGGGTTATTGGTTACCGCGTGAATTATTTTTTACAGATTCCAAATTATTACTCGGAAGTTTCTCACTTTGGAGAACAAGGGTTTATTGATATGGATCACCCCGCTATTGGAACTGTCTCGGGTCATCAATTCGAGAAAGACAATGTGATGCTCGAGGTGATCGGAAAAGGGACCCTCTCCAGTGTATATGAAGATATGAACAGAGTAGAAGGTTTATATTATGCCTTGAAAGAAGTGCACTGTGATCCAAATGGAGATCGCCAGCCGACACATTCTGGCAAGGGTTCAGTTACATCAGCCTTTTATTTTCATTTTCCGCGGGTGAATGGATCAGTCAATCAGATCAAAGCGACATGGGTTCTGCTGCAAGTTCCAATTTTCATTGTTATTCAAGGCCACGAAGGTTCCATGGTCAAGCGACGGCTGGATTCGAATAAACGTGTCGCTAGTCGAACGTTGTGGCCATCAATCGTTGCGGTCAATCATTTTGTCCATGTTAATCGAAATTATAATCGTGCCAATCAAATCTCTCCAACATATCAGTATCTGGTTCCTCCAGTTGTCGGTTATGGCCAGGATCAAACACCAGAGGGAAATACTTATTCCTTTGTAGCTCAGCCGACTTCACTCGTTTCTCAGTCGTACTCGAATGGGCTAGCACAAGGTAGTAGTTATACCTCTTCTTTATATCAAAATCAGTGTCCACAATAGCGCAATCTCCGGCACTAACGTTGAAACTATTGATGGGTCGGGCGAATGATGAGGGCTTGCAAGAAAGTTCGTGGAGTTAATCCCGCGTTCTCTTTCTTGACTTCCCTTCTAGCTAATACGTAAATTCAAATGCCTAACTGAAATATCTGTATAATTCCGAAATACTTGCGTAATTTACCGCCTTTAGATGTGATGTGCTATATCACAAATTAATCAATTTGATCATAGAATTAGAGTAAAAAAAAAAAATATGGTATAGTATTATAATTAGTTTAATTAATTAAAAAAAATATATCAAAAATTATTATGATTAAAAAAAATTAAATTTAAATTTTAAAAAAAAAATAGAGTTTTAAAAAAAAATTTTAAAAAAATCGATAACCCTGGACTCAAATCAGAGTTACCAGCGAATCATAGAAGATGACGCAGTCAAATGAAGAAAGTATTAGCGGTCAAATGAAAAGAAGACATTCGTGGCAGATAAGAGATCAAGTCCTTTCATCAACAAGCTTTGAGGACAAAGCTTCTGAAGGAAGAGGCTATGTTATGAATATAATTCATAACAAAATAAATAAAAATAAATAATATAAATACTAAGTAATCAAGTAGTGATTATGTTGAGAAGTCATTAGCTAAGTGAAAAGGCATGTCTAAAAGACATGTCGGGTCACGAAAGGACACCTGCTTAGGTATATATATGCGGGTCCTCATTGTAACATTCATCACTTATACATTTTATATATTAATTAAGTTATTATTTACAAATACCTGTGTGTATTTTTACATTTAAGTCTTCAATCTATCAGTTTTTAAGGCAGGAGACATGCAAGACGTTGCAAACACGACTTTTCTCCAGAAGGCTTAAACTATATGCAACTTGGTTGATCTTTTTACTGATCTGATATGGTCCATAGAACTTCGGTGCCAACTTATTTTTTCCTTTTTGTTTCAAGGACAACTGTTTGTATGGCTGGAGTTTGACAAATACCCATTCTTCGACTTCAAATTCTCTTTCGGTTCTGTTTCGGTCTGCTTGTTGCTTCATACGGTTCCTTGCATTATTCAAGTTTTCTCTTAGGGTTTGGACGATTTTTTCGGTTTCTTCTAGTTGGTTTTTAACAGCAGGTAGATTTGTCTAGACGACAGCTAGATCCTTCCATTTTCGGGGTTCATATCCATACAAAGCTTGGAATGGAGTCATTTTTGCTGACGTATGATAAGTAGAATCATACCACCACTCAGCGAGATGCAACCACTGAGCCCACTTGTTTTGTTTTTCTGTAGTGTAACAACGTAGGTAGGCTTCCAAACATTTATTGACAACCTTTGTTTGTCCATCTGTTTGAGGGTGATAAGCGGAACTCATATTTAGGCAAGTTCCTATGTGGTTGAACAATTCCTTCCAGAAATTACCCATGAATTTGGCATCTCTATCACTCACAATGACTTTTGGAAAACCGTGTAATTTATATATATTTTTGCAAAATATTTCAGCAATTTGTTTCGCTGAGTTTGATTTCTTTATTGCCATAAAGTGAGCATATTTGGTGAGTCTATCAACCACTATGAAAATCCTGTCCTTGCCTTCAGATATAGGTAATCCCTCAATAAAGTCCATTGATATTTCTTCCCATTTTTGATTTGGAATGTTTAAGGGGTGAAGTAATCCAAGTGTCATAATATTTTCACTTTTATTTCTTTGACATGTGTCACATTCTGCTACATACTTCTGAATATCATGACTCATCCCCTTCCAAAAGAATGATTGACTGGCATTGTAGTAAGTTTTAAAGAATCATACATGTCCAGCTGACAATGAATCATGTGACTGCTTGAGTATCTTGGATTTAAACTTGGAGTTTGCGTTCAGATAGATTCTTCCTTTGTACCATAGAATATCATTCTTCCATTCAAATTTTGAGTTGTCTGGAAGGTTATTAATTATCGCAGTTATTTCTGGATCCTTCGCATTCTCACTTCAAATCTCATTAAGCCATTCAGGAACAACAACCGAGACTGCAAGTAATGATGGTTCTTCGTCCTTCCTAGATAGGGCATCTACTACTACATTGTATTTTCCCCTTTTATGTAGTATCTCCATGTCAAAGGCGGCAATTTTTTCAATCCATTTTTGTTGTTCTTCGGAAAGTGTTTATTGTTGAAGCAGGTGTTGGAGACTGTTATGGTCCGTTCGAATGGAGAACTTACTTCCCAAAAGACATTGTCTCCACTTAGCCAGTGCGTGCATAATAGCGAGCATTTCCTTGTTGTATGTGGACTTGAGACATTATCTTTTATTGAGCTTCCTGCTTTCAAAAGCTATTGGATGCCCTTCTTGCATTAACACTGCGCCTATACCGAATCCGGAAGCATCACACTCAATGATAAATGGTTTAGAGAAATCTGGAGTTACCAATACCGGGGCATTAGACATAACTTCCTTCAGTTCTTCAAAACACCTTCCTGCTTCCTCATCCCATTGAAATGAATTCTTCTTTAAAAGGTTTGTCAGAGGTGCAATTATATGTGCATGGTTTTTAATAAATCTTTAATAATATCCGGTCAATCCTAAGAACCCTCTTAGCTTGGATATATTAATCGGTTTGGTCCATTCCTTTATAGCTTTGATTTTATTAGGTTCCACTTTTACACCTTCATGGCATATAATGTGTCCAAGGTATTCTACTTCTTCTTTTCCAAAGGTGCATTTGGCTTTTTTGTGTAGAACTAATGCTCTTTCAATAGTGTAAGAACTTTATCTAGATGTTTTAGGTGCTCCTTCCAAGTTTTACTGTAAACTAAAATTTCATCAAAGAATACTAATACAAACTTCCCAAGATACAGACGAAATAATTCGTTAATAGTGGCTTGGAACGTTGTTGGTGCATTGGTTAACCCAAATGGCATTACTTTAAATTCATAGTGACCTTCGTGTGTACGGAATGTCGTTTTTGGTATGTCTTCCAACCTGATTCTGATTTGGTAATAGCCTGACCTTAAGTCCAATTTTGAGAAGTATTTTGCGCCATGTAGTTCATCCAACATTTCATCGATAAAGGGGATTGGTAATTTGTTTTTAATCGTTATTTTGTTTAATCCTCTATAGTCAATGCATAGCCTGAATGAGCCATCCTTCTTCCTTACCAATACCACTGGGGCAACATACGGACTTTTACTTTTCGAGATGATCCCACAGTTTAAAAGGTCTCGGATTAATCTCTCAATTTCGTCTTTTGGTGATTTGGATATCAACACGGCTTGATGTTGACGAGGTCTGACCTTGCTTTGACTTCTATTGTATGCTCAATTTCCCTGTTAGGAGGCATTTTCATAGGCAGGTCTTGAAATACCTTTTCATGCTTCTGAATTAGATCTTGTACCTTTGGTGACTCTTCGATGATCATGTTTGCAGATAACATTTCTAATTGATGACATTGTACTACATAAGCCGGTGCTTCTTTTCGAATCATCTTCATCATCTGAGATAACGATACGATTTGATTCTCTGGTGCTTGGAATTCGTATAACTTGTACCTCTGCCCTTCCCAGTTAAATCTTATGAACTATACTTGATGGTTGGAAGCATAAGTGCCTAGAGTTCATAGCCATTGGATCCCTAAGACCATATCTACTCCTCCTTATGGTACAGTGAAGAACGGGGATTCTAAATTAAGATCAAGTATCTGCAATTTAACCTTATGGCATTTCCCTACCTTTTCAATCTTCTTATCGTCAGCTACCATCACCTTCATGTTCGGTAAGGGAAATGAGAAAATGTTGAGTCTCTTTGCCACGGTTGCATCTAAAAAATTGTGGGTGCTACCAAAGTCGATGAGAACCACTACGTTGTTCTTCTTTATATGTCCTTTCAATTTTAGACTCTGAGGTTGTGATATACCTATCATAGCTGATAGTGACACTTGCGGAATACTTCCGTCATCTAATTCTGGAGAGAATTCTGGGGCATCTTCTGTTTCTTCTATGTCGGAATCATCATTGTTTGAATCATTAGTTGCTTCACAATTATATAGGTTCTTTGATTCTTTTCCTTTAGCACACCTATGTTTAGGGTCCCACTTCTCGCCACAGTGTTTGCATTTGCCTTCTTTTATCCTTTGTATTTCTACGTTAGATCTTTCGCCTTCACAGCGATGTGGTGGAACATATCTTGTATTATCTGTATCCACAGACTGGGGCATTCTTTGTCTCGAATATACTTTTTCCGGTTTTGACCACAGTATTTGTTCGAATTTCTTTTTAGCAGTTTTTGTTTTTCGTCTTGCTACTTCTATTGATGTAATGTCATGAAGCTCAAGTTCTGCTTGTAGATGAGTTTTAAGTCTGGAGATCTATGATTGAATTAGACGAGATTTTGATAACCCAGGTACTCGTGTTGCTAAGGTCTCCCATTCTCGAGTGTACTCGTCCACACTTCCTTTTTGTTGTAATCTTATGAGTGTTGAAAAGAACTCTTCTTCCTTTACACCTTGGAATCTTTTAAAGAATGCATCCTTAAATTTTCTCCAACTGATGGCGATTGTCGTCTTCTTCCACCACATATACCAATTATATGCTTCTCCTTCCATTTTCATGGAAGCGTGCCTAATCTTTTCGTCATCATTGTCGATGTCGTAAATCTCGAAGTATTTTTCTGCTTTATTCAACCACGCAACACTGCATTTTTCATTCCCATCAAATTTGGGCAGCGCAATTTTTGCCTTTTGCTGATACGTTGCTAACAGTGGAGCGAAAAGAGGGTGTTGATTGGTGAATGTATCCCAGAGTTACTTATTTGAAAAAGTCGCGTTACTATTCCCTTGATGGGGCGTGGCTTATTTTTTTGGAGATTCCACTTTTTCGTGAGAATCTGTTGGATTTGTTGAATCTGATGAATTGTGCTCTTGATTTCCTCCATCATCTTGGAGTAGTTGTTCGGGTGTAACCTTCGTCCTTCTACACAAGGTGTTCAGCAACACTATTGTCTGATTATGATTCATTTCGGATTGGATATGGTTCTGCCCGAGCTGTAGTTCTATCCAATTTGTCGTATCCTGAAGCTTCTTGATATCGTCGGAATGCCCGATAACCTTACTCTCGAGATCAATTGATTTTTTGTTGAAATCATTGGAGTGGATAGTAATCCTATTCTCAAAATCAATCAATTTTTTGTTGAAATCAGCCATTGACATCGACGACATTGAACGAGTTTGTGGGAGTTTATATTTGTCCACCAGCTTAAATATTATTATTATTATTATTATTTAATTAATTAAATTTAATATTAATTTATAATTATATAACATATAGTTTTTTTAGCTATATATATATATATATATATATATATAGATAAAAACCATATAATATATGTTATTATATGGATTAATCTCCCATGGGTTATATAATTAATATGTTGTGGAAAAGACGGGATGAAACGTCGGAGCGTTTGGGGTGACATGAAGAAGACGACAGACGGTGGGGGATTTAATGGACGCAAGAGGTAGTGAATGGAATATGCGGTAGCGGCAGGGCAGTAGAACGGGGTGTGTAGAGGACGGTGGATAGTGGAACGAGGTGTGCAGAGGATGGCAGACAGCAGAACGGCGAACAGCGGGAGGACGACAGACAAGTGCGGCTGCGGACAGATGAAAGGGACAAAATCACAACATCGGGACAGTGGACAACGAAGGGAAAACGGATGAAGGGAAAAGTGGATGCCGATGCCGAGGATTGAAACGCTTATGATTCTAGATGAAACACACGAGTTTAATAATTGAAAGCCATGATAAATATTTTATTAATAATTGAATAGATGATGATTACATTTTGCGGGAGGCCCTAGCTATATACTGCCTTGGGAGCCTCTTGGTGAACGGGCAAAGATCATGCCCTTTGCCTAATAAATTATAAACAAACTAATTTTTTATATAACATGATCTTTAGATCAATCCTACACCTCTTGGAGAGAGGAATCCAATAAAAATATCAGCTGCATCATATGAGTTGTCCAAGGTGGAGTTTGGCCCTAGTTGCCAAATTTAACACTTCCTCTCAACTAGGAAGAACTCCACCTGCCAAACCATCTGATAATCAATACCATCCCTGTCATCCCTGCTCTGCTCTAGTAAACCCTGAAGAAATAATGAAGAAGAAATGATCGAGAATGTATTATACCATTCTCCACTGACCTGAAGTCAGTCTTCAATAATTGAGAGTGTATCATACTACTCTCCACTGACATGAAGTTAGTTTCAATTGATCCTAGATCAATATCAAACATCCTAGCATAGGGAGTACAGTAGTACACAATGCGTCCATCGGTAGTACTATGGTCCCTATCCTCATTTCCCTACTCATTGGCCAAATGAGAGGTACTTCCCATGAGTCCCAGACTGGATGGGTAGGATGTACTGGCAGAAGAAGGTGAACCACTCATCCTACTCATATACCACAAGAGAAGGTGAACCACTCATCCTATGCATATCTCAACATGGGGTGTCAGAGGGGAAGGTGAACCACTCACCCTATACATCACGCACCACTAGGGGAAGGTGAACCATTCACCCTATGGTCGCTCATCGCTCCAAGAAGTACACAAAGCCTCCCAGAGCTCCCAGAGCTCAACATCCATCTCATACGGGACCCTCATAAGAGGGTCTCTCCACGACTCCAAGTCATTCATGGAAGGTTAAGAATTTGACCTTCCCCAAGGGCTTCGTAAGAATATCTGCAGCCTGATCATCAGTCCTAATGTGATGGAGCCTTATTGCTCCCCGTTGTACCATCTCCTGGATAAAGTGGTACTTAATATCAATATGCTTCGAGCGGTCATGAAACACAAGATTCTCAGAAAGACGAATCCCACTTTGGTTGTCAAAGAAGATCACGATGGTATCCAACACATGTCCAAAGAGCTCACTAAAGAATTTCCTCAACCACACAGCTTCACAGGAGGACATACTAGCAGCAATGTATTCAATCTCAGCGATGCTCAAAGCAACCAGCTTCTTCTCCCTGCTCATCCAGGATATCAAAGCAGAACCTAGAGAGAAGCAACATCTAGAAGTGCTTTATGATCCACCACACTACCAGCCCAATCAGCCATCAGAATAACCATGAAGCCTTACATTCTCGGCAGTGTATCTCAATCCATAGGTGATTGTGCCCTAGAGATATCTCAAGATATTCTTAGCAACAATCCAGTGTATGTGATGAGGCTCGACCATAAATTGACTCAATGCATTTACCGCAAAACATATGTCCGTACAAGAGTTCACCAAGAAAAGCAGGGCCCCAGGAGTTGACGATACTCAGAAGGATTTCCCAAATCGGGCCCAGCAACACTTCCACATAACTTCTTAAAGTTAAGTTCCATCGGAGTAGTCACGGACTTGCAATCTGTTGAGCAGTAAAAAGGGTCTTTTTAACCTCTATTTACCCTACATTAATTATCAATCCAGGTACAATTTGTTATCTCAAGAGTGTACTCAGCCTGAGGCGGTCACTTGTCAAGAGTAATGCTAGTAGTATAGTGCTTTTACAAAAGTAAATAAATGTTGGAAACAAACGCTAAATGTAATGGCAAGAAATTGAAATGCTTTGTAGCTAAATCATTCATTTAAGAAACTGCAGCACTCATCAGTCAAGGATGCAGTAACGATAACTCTTTCCTCTGTAAACTGATGCAAATGAAAAGCAATCAAAGAGAAGATCTCCAATCTGGGAACCAGACAGCAATAGTCAATGTTCACTACAATTGCAAATCGTTCTGTTCACACCAAAGCAATTACTGGAAATGATAATTCAATTATCAGAAAAGGGAACAGCAACTAACCTATTAAAGAGATCGAACAGCAAAGCTTTAACTCACAGGAATGAATTAGATAGCAATCGTAATCTAGAGGAATTGAGCAGCAGTCTTTAACTAGGAAATGATTTGAACAGCAAGCCAAGAATGGAACAACAAGCTTAAGTAAGTCTACGAAATATTGAACAGCGAATCAAACCAAATGTAAACACACAGTGAATCTATAACGATGGAATCAGTAATCCGAGTTTAGCATAGTAAATATTAACCATGATTATAAAGAAACAGCAATTGCAGTTGCAATGGAATGGTAATCCAAATGAACAGCAATCACAAATAGAGGTAAATCGTAGCTAAATAAACAACAATACCAATCTGTAAATGAACAGCAATGTTATTCTGTAAACGAACAGTAATTGTAATCTGTAAAGGAACAGCAATGCGAATTGATTTCAAAATAAACAGCATAACATTTTAGTTGCAAATGATAACCTTACTATTCAAATACGAATTAAAGATAACAAAGTGTTAAGTTATGGTATGTTCTATGCTTATAACAGTTTATTTCTTTTTATTATTATATTCCATAGATTAGCAATCACATGTACATAAAGTGCAGATAGAACATTAAACGATCAACAGAAAACAAGCCAAGACAAGAGACACAAGATGTGGCAGATAGCCAGGGACAAACCCCACAATGTGTGGGGAAACCCTTTGATCAAATCTTCTTTTATCTTCAATAATTCAGCAGAGAGAAATAGTACAATAAATCTTATTTATATTAGCAGTAGCAAACCCTAGATCAGCAACATCAACATTAGCGGCTTCATCATCAAAACTAGGGCAAATGATATCTCACAAACCGGCAGTCGGATCGGCTTGATTCCACCACCAAAAATTGCAGCTTCTAGAGGAGATTCAGATGAACATTCAGAGCAATTCAAATGAGGAGATCTTCTGGTCCACGCAAGTCAAACTTCACTTCTGCAGTTGCAGCTTCAGTTTCAACAGCGTCCTTCAAACTAGGGCAGTCGATATCATGCAAACTGTCCGTTGAATTGACTTGATTCCACCACCAAAATTTGCAGTCTTCATAGGAGGTTCAGATGAACCTATAGCGCAGACCAGAAGAGGAGGTTTGATGGTCCACGCTAGTCAAAGTTTGGATCTGTAGTTGCAGCTTCAGTTTCAGCAGCTTCCGGCTTCACGTGTGAGAGAGAGACTGTTGGACACCTAATCCTAGATGGGTTAGTGTGGAAGCCGAATGGACAAAGCAGTCCAAGAGACCTTGGGATGTGAATCCCAACGGTCACATAATGTACCATAAATATACATCATTTGTGAATAAAAATTGTATTGCATGTTTTATCTTTACTATTTGTTCTCGCTCACCATGTGTGTTTTGACATGGTATCAGAGCAGGCGATTGTTGGTCCTGCTCCAATTTGAGCCACTTGTTGTGTGGCCTCTCTCTGCATGTCAGTTCTGCATTCCTGCAGATAGAATTGTCATTATTGTGTGCATCCCTATTTCTTGCTGCAAATTGTCTGGCTGATACGCACCTGCACGCCTGCCTATTCTGCCCATGCTTTGCATTTCTGTAGCCTGACACATCTGCCCTCTGCGTGATAATTAGGGTCTGCCCTCTGTGCTATAATCTTGGTAACGCCTGAGACTGCGCACTGACTGGTCTGAACGCTGCTCCTGTAGCTGCTCTCTGCATACAAAACGCCCCTCTGTCCTTCCAGCGATGCATGATCATTCAAATGATAAAACGGAACACTGACATTTAATTGGTGGCATAATTGTGTGTCCACAACTTCGTTGTCTCCTCATAACGACGTTTATCGTTATTGTAAACCTAGGCTCGTTTCATTTTCTCTGGATTGCAAATGAGTTCTTCCATCTTGCCCAACTCCCCCCACGCAGGGTCGAGTTGATGGATGAGAAAACTGACCAATTCCTTGACCTCCTTCATAAAGGGGAGGCTTTTGTGGGATAATATTGCTCCAGAGAATCCATGAGATTGCGAATATTGATTTATAGCTGTGATACATGAAATCTGATAATTTTTGTCGTTAATTGGTCTGGTGTCTTGCCTGTTCTGTTTTCCACTCTTCTTGCTCTCGCCTCCACATTCATAACAGAAACCCACCTCGACTTCATAAAACGCCGACAGATCCTCTTACAAAATGCTTCTGGCGCTCTGATAAGTGCAGACGATGGAGGTATACCAAGCGGACGTTGTCCGGGTTCAGGTTCTTTGAGTTGCAAGGACTATTTTTCGGCATACAGGATCTCGAGGTCTGCACTGATACTCCGCATCCATATCTAGGCGGGGTAGCCTTAATTCCACCACACATCAATCAACAGATGCCCACACGGCTTAGCGTATTGGCTGCAACAGATGCCCACAGGGCGGCCTTAATTCCAGCAGACAACTTGATATTGGTACTACAGGTGCTCCATCAGCGATAGTACCCTGAATAAACTTCTGAATTGCCTCATGCTGGTTGATAGCTACACTCTCCTGGATAAGATCAATTTTGTTTTGCAAAATAATTATATGTTTAAGACGCATGATTTCCACAGCAGCCAGATGCTCTGAAGTTTGAGGTTGAGGACAGCGCTCATTGCCAGCAATCAAAAGCAGCGCCCCATCCATGATAGCCGCACCATTGAGCATGGTAGCCATGAGAATATCATGACCCGGACAATCAACAAATGACACATGTCTTAAAAGCTTCATGCGAGTGTTCTCAAAACCAGCAACATCACACAAAGGACTGTCTTCCTTGCCACTTCCATATGCCTTGTAACACATTGGTTGAGGACAGCGCTCATCTTCACATTTATATATTTTTGCATTGGCATATCCCAATTTGATAGTGATGTTACGCTCCAGTTCATTCTTGAAACGAACTGTCTGGACCACAGATATATGAAAATGGATCAAATTGGTGAAGTATTAGAGTTTTTGAAAACTCTAATACAATCTACTTCTAATGACACATTCCAAATCAGCAAAGCCTCTCTCTCAGAAATTCAGACATGTCTACAAAATGCACAGGAAAAGATAGATTTTTTACAACTTGAATCACAGCTACAGCAAGAAGAGCTACATCAAAATAGACATCATTCTGAACCTGTTTTTGTTCAGAACATTGAGACAACCACCCATCAGCAGCAAGACAATAATGTTCCTGTTCATTCAAATAAAGCAGCAGTTGTACATGCAGATGCAGAAACTCAGTCTGCACTTCCCAAGCCCATCATCAGACCTTGGGAACAGCTTGTCCACAACAAGCACAGAACTGGTCTTGGATATGACAAGGACTTCTCCTTTCATATTCCAGACTACGCCAAGCCCATTCAGTTTCAGAGTGCTGGATTTATTCATGATAGTTCACCTGCTCTTCATGACAGTTCAGCTCCAGCTGTTCCAAATTTTGCTCCTCTTCCACAGCAACAACAACAACAGATTGTGAAATGCCAACACTATGATCGAGTTGGCCATCTGAAAGATCATTGTTTTGATCTTCATCCATGTAAGCACTGCCATAAAACCAGTCATTCTTCACACGGATGCTTCAGAAACAAACGTCCTGCAAGAACAAAGATTCATCTTGGATGGATCGCTTCTTGGCAATGGGCATCAACAGCCAAGAAGATATTCCAAACACATGTCAGAACTTGTTCCAGAATATTGAACAGTCGTGCAGTTAAGTTTTCTCCATCATCTCACCTTATATCTGACAGGGGGGGAAATGATGGTCATCTACAAGCTTCAAAGCCACATCAAGCGAGCCTGAGCCACAACCTGCCAAACCAATTTCAGAGTTGTAGCCAGAGACAAAGATGCCCGTGAACATGCCCTCAGTTGGCAATCTGGGACACTTCCTCTAGCAGAAGACTTCAGCTTCTTGCCAGTTTTGGAAGAGTTCTGGGAAAAAAAATTGAGAACACTTCCTCTAGCAGAAGACTCCAGCTTCTTGCCAATTTTGGAAGAGTTCCAGGAATTGCATTAAGCATTCCAAATTTGTTGGTCATCCTTAAACCATCACAGGTTGAGACTTCCCTTTTCAGGTTGAAGTTTTACCTTTTATGTGGGGTGAGACCTCCCTTTATTGGTTGAAGTTTTCCTCTTTAAAACAAATTAGGTTCACTTCGTCTAGCAGAGACTTCGCTTCTTGCCAGTTTTGGAAGAGTTTCGGGAACTGGCACTAGCGTTCCAATGTTGGTGGCCATCCTTAAACCACCGCCTTTACCAACATTCTAGAGCACATTCAGCCTAGTGTTGCCATGCATTTTTGCACATTTTGTATTTCAACCTCTCTTTTTGGACTCATAATAACCCTTCGATTAAGGGGGGGATGTTGGACACCTAATCCTAAATGGGTTAGTGTGGAAGCGAACGTACAAAGCAGTCCCAAGAGACCTTGGGATGTGAATCCCAACGGTCACATAATGTACCATAAATATACATCATTTGTGAATAAAAATTGTATTGCATGTTTTATCTTTACTATTTGTTCTCGCTCACCATGTGTGTTTAACAGAGACCCTTTTCTGCGCAGTAGAGAGAGAGAGATGTGATGAGATGAGTGAGTGCAAATGAGGAAAAGTCCTCTTGTATTTATACACAACTGATGATGTTTGAATAGATGCAACTGTTGGGCTTCTGAGCCTACATGAGTTGTAGGTCGGCTTGATAATAATTCCATAATCAAAATAAATTCATATCTCCATGAATACTTATCTGAATCGGATGATATTTCTATCAATCTTACACCTTTCGATGAGAGGAATCTAATAAAAATATTATTAGCCATGAATAAGATGACCCACATGAAGTTTTGGCCCTAGTTGCCAATTTTAACACTCCCTCTCAACTAGGGAGAACTTCATCTACAATCCGTCTATCGGTCGTTACTATTCATCCATCAAATGCACTACCCTATACAGCCTGACCCTTGCCTTGCTCTGCTCTATTCTGCATGTTCTACTTTGTCTTGTTCTGCCCTGTATTAATCTGTATTGTTCTGCTTTGCTCTTGCATTGTTCTGTTCTGCCCTGCTTTTGTCTGAATTATGAAGAAGAAGAAATGATCGAGGATGTATCATACTGACTCAAAGTCAACCTCAGAGTATGTACCACTGGTCCCAGACCAGTGTCAACCAACCCGAAGTCAACGTCATAGTGAGTACAACTCCACTGGTCCCAGAGCAATATCATCCTCCACTGACTCAAAGTCAGTCTCAGAGTGCATACCACTGGTCCCAGACTAGTCTCAACTGACCCGAAGTCAACTTCATAGTAAGTACCACTCCTACCACTGGTCCCAGACCAGTATTGCAGTCTCAGAGAGTGTACCACTGGTCCCAGACCAGTATCGCAGTCTCAGAGAGTGTACCACTGGTTCCAGACCAGTCTCAACCGACCCAAAGTCAGCGTCATAGTATGTACCACTCTCACAGGTCCCAGACCAATACTGCACTGACACGAAGTCAGTCTCAGAGTATGTACCATTGGTCCCAGACCAGTCTCAACTGACCCAAAGTCAGCTTCATAGTAAGTACCACTCCTACCACTGGTCCCAGACTAGTATCATTGATCCCAGATCAATGGAGGTCATCCTAGCTTAGGGAGTACGGTAGATACAACGATGCGTCCATCGGTACTACTATGGTCCCTAACTTCATTTCCCTACTCATTGATCAGATGAGCGGTACTTCCCATGAGTCCAAGACTGCATGGGTAGGATGCCTTGACAAGAGAACTAATCAATCATGTCCTCACAAGAGAACACATCAATCCTGCTACAATCGCCATGGAGAACACATCAATCCAGGCCTCACAGGAGAACACATCCATCCTGCTACAATCGCCATGGAGAACACATCAATCCAAGCCTCACAGGAGAACACATCAATCCTGCTACAATCGCCATGGAGAACACATCAATCCAGGCCTCATAGGAGAACACATCAATCCTGCTACAATCGCCATGGAGAACACATCAATCCAGGCCTCACAAGAGAACACATCCAATCCTGCTACAATTGCCATGGAGAACACATCAATCCAAGCCTCACAGGAGAACACATCAATCCTGCTACAATTCGCCATGGAGAACACATCAATCCAGGCCTCACAGGAGAACACATCAATCCTGCTACACAGGAGAGCGAATCATCCTGTTCCATAAGAGAGCGAATCATCTTGTCCCACAAGAGAGCAAATCATCTTGTTCCAGTGTGCACCACCAGGGGAGGATGAGTCACCCTGTGGTCGTATGTTGCTCCAGTAAGAATCGCAAGCCCTCAGAGCTCCCAGAGCTCAATGTATGCAAGATGCAGGACCCTTGTACAAGGGTTTCTTGACGACTCCAAGTCGTTTGGGAAAATCACAGATGAGATCTTTCCTCGGGGCTTTGACAAGGTGTATCAACCTGTACATCAACTTAACGCGATGGAGCCTCCTTGCTCATCGACTTATCGTATCCCAGATGATGTCTATCTACTGGAGCAATCGACAAATACAAGATTCCTCAATAATCAAATCCCACCTCTGGTTGTTACAGAGAACCATAGTGGTATGTGTTCAAATAGCTCACTGAAGAGCTTCCCCAACCAGGCAGCTTCATACGAGATCATACTCGTAGATATGTATCCGGTCTCGGCGGTGCTTATGGCAACCGACTTCTGCTTCCTGCTCATGCATTATATCAAAGCAGAATCCGAAGAGAAACAACACTAAAAAGTGCTCCAATGATCCTCCATACTACCTGCCTAATTAGCATTCGAATAATCATGCAGTTTCATATTTCCGGCAGTGTATCTCAATCCATGAGAGATTGTATCCTGAAGACATCTCAGAAGATTCTTGGCACCAATCTAGTGAGGCTCAACCAAATATGAGCTCACAATTCTAACTGCAAAACATATGTTCGGACGGAGGTTCACCAAGAACATCAACGCGAATGAGTTTTTGAAACTCAGAGGCATTTCCCAAATTTGGTCCGACATCACTACCATATAACTTCTGAAAGTTAAGATCCTCGAGGAAGTCACAGGCTTGCAGTCCATCATACCAAATCTTTTCAGAATCTTCACCACATATTTTCCTTGAGATAGGAAAATTTCCCTTGGCTTTTGCCACACTTCAATTCCTTGGTTCTTCATTTCAAATTCAGAAGCCAACTCCCTCTTACATTTGTGAATGAGAGGGTCTTCACCTGTTAGAAAGAGGTCATCCACATACAGTACCAGTATGAGAGGCTTGTCATCTTCAACCTTAAAGTAAAGGTTAGGATCAGCTTCACTCCTAGTGAATCTCAGCTTCATCAAGTAGCTATCAATCCTCTCATACCATGCTCGGGGTGCTTGCTTCAGCCCATAGAGAGCCTTCTTCAACCTGCATACATGAGATTTTGGATCATAAATCTCAAATCCTTCGGGTTGCTCCACGTAGACCTCTTCTTTGATCGAACCGTGCAAGAACGCGATCTTGACATCCATCTGATGTAGGTTCCATCCTTGTGAAGCCGCAAGGGCTATGATCGAGTGGATGGTCGTATATCTAGCAACAAGTGCAAATATCACATCATAGTCTATACCTTCCTTCTGGGAGAAACCACGAGCAACAAAACGAGCCTTATACTTTTCCATACTTCCATCTATTGCATGCTTTATCTTGTAAAGCCATTTAGAAGTGAAAATTGTCTTGTCCTGGGGTCTAGGAACTACTTCCCAGACATCATTCTCCATAATAGGCTCATATTCTATGGTCATAGCATCCTTCCATACTTGTTGCTTGACAACATCTGAAAATGATGATGGCTCATTTTGTATGATCGTGCTCATGATGGTCAGGTATCCCTAATACCTGTTAGGTTTCTTACTTTGATGGAAGGTTCCTCGGGGTGCAGCATGTCCTTCAGCATCATCAAGTATCCCCCTAAGCCATGAAGGCCTCTTCCTAGAAGAGGAAGGCTCAAGTGGATAAATAGGATCCATGGGTTCCTCCACATCAGGCATTGTTACATCATCTACCCACAGAGACAGCTTCCACAATCATACAGTTCTTCCTTCCGCCACACCATTCTGCTCAGGAGTATGTTGTGTAGTAGTCTCCCTCTTAATGCCAGCCTCAGATATGCCTGAGTGAACCAACTGTAATATATCGGAGGTCTTGCTTAGGCTTGAGGGGAATGGTCCCCTTTTGAGCTTTCCTTTGGCACATCCCGAACATACACCTTCTTTTTCTACTCAAAATTTGGGCATCCCTGTGACCATATGTCTTACATCGGGTAGATCTTTGTAATGAAGGTGGGCAAACCTCCAATGCCAAAGTTCGGACTGAAGAGATGTGTCATAAGACATGACACCTACCTGACTTTCATCGACCTAATATAATGGATCAACACGAAACCCAAGAGTAAAGGCATCTTTAACATTATTTGTCGATACACGTACCTTGCCATCGCTGAAGGTTAACTTGTAGCCATTGTCTTCCATTGCCGAGATGGACACCAGGTTCTTTCGGAGGTCAGGTGCATTTAATACATCCTGGAATTTCTAGCCTTCTTGAATGGTTGTCCTCTTCCTTGATTTCTGGCGCTCCTTTTACCTTTGCTATTGAATTTGTCATTCCTTTGATTTCCATCAGAGGGATTTTGATCATCGTCCTAGTGTGAGTCCTTTCTATCAGGGCACTCCCTTGCATAGTGACCTGCTTTATCGCAGATGTAACATCGTCCTTTTCTTCCATTCTTAGGTCCAACCTTTCCTTTTGATTTAGTCCTGGAATTATTTCTTTTCTTAGCATGAGAAGAAAAGGTAGCAGGAGGACCTTTAGGCATGGGCATTTCTTGCTCTTCTACCCTTGTTTCTTCTTGAATGCATCTAGCCATTAATTCCTCGAAATCAGGAATTATGGTTCAGAAGAGTAGTCCTGAACACGTACTATTCGGATGGTGATCCTCCAAGAGTCGTAAGTGCCATTTCTCTGTCAGTAATAGTCTCCCCAATAGATAGGAGATCGTTCTTGATCTCGGTGATTCTTAAGACGTATGCTTGCATACTCTCATCTTTACCCTTCTTGATTTTCCTCAGTTTATTTCTAAGAAACAAAACTTGATTTGCATCATTAACTTTAAATATACTCACCAGTCTATCGTAGATTTCCTTGGAGGTGTTCAGGTCAAAGATGTAGGCCACCAAGTGCTTGTCGATAGAGTCCCGGATGATCTTCTTTGTTTTGACTTCTCCGTTTTTTCATTTGTTCCTAGCAGCAACGGATGCATTTGATGGAGGCTCAACCATATTGCCTCTCACATGATCCAACACTCCTTGATCTTCTATGGTTAGATTGATAGACATCTTCCATCCATGATAGTCAGCTTTCTCGCAGAGCTTGTCTTCAGCAAGAAAGAGTGTTGAGGACCCCATAGTTCTTTTAGGATAGCCTTGCCAATCTTCTCTTCGGTGATTGCTCTTGCTCTTGCTCTTGCTTGGGCTTTGTCTTCACCTCAGCTCTGATACCATGTTAAGTTATGGTATGTTCTATGCTTATAACAGTTTACTTCTTTTTATTATTATATTCCACAGATTAGCAATCACATGTACATAAAGTAAAGTGCAGATAAAACATTAAACGATCGACAGAAAACAAGCCAAGACAAGAGACACAAGATGTGGCAGCTAGCAAGGGACAAACCCCACAATGTGTGGGGAAACCCTTTGATCAAATCTTCTTTTATCTTCAATAATTCAACAGAGAGAAATATTACAATTAAAATCTGATTTATATCAGCGGTAGCAAACCCTAGATCAGCAGCATCAGCATTAGCGGCTTCATCATCAAAACTAGGACAAACAATATCTCACAAACCGACCGTCGGATCGGCTTGATTCCACCACCAAAAGTTGCGGCTTCTAGAGGAGGTTCAAATGAACCTACAACACAGTTCAGATGAGGAGATCTTCTGGTCCACACAGGTCAAACTTCACTTCTGCAGTTGCAGCTTTAGTTTCAGCAGCTTCCTTCAAACTACGGCAGTCGATATCTTGCAAACCGTCCATCGGATTGACTTGATTCCACCATCAAAAGTTGCAGGCTTCAGAGGAGGTTCAGATGAACCTACAGCGCAAATCAGAAGAGGTTTGATGGTCCACGCTGGTCAAAGTTTGGATCAGTTGCAGCTTCAATTTCAGCAGCTTCCGGCTTCACATGTGTGAGAGAGAGACCCTTTTCTGTGCAGTAGAGAGAGAGAGAGATGTGATGAGATGAGAGAGTGCAAATAAGGAAAAGCCCTCTTGTATTTATGCACAACTAATGATGTTTGAATAGATGCGACTGTTGGGCTTCTGAGCCTACATGAGTTGTAGGTCGGCTTGATAATAATTCCATAATCAAAATAAATTCATATCTCCATGAATATTTATCGGAATCGGATGATCTTTATATCAATCTTACACCTCTCGATGAGAGGAATCTAATAAAAATATTATCAGCCATGAATAAGATGACCCACATGAAGTTTTGGCCCTAGTTGCCAATTTTAACACAAAGCTAGTAAGTGAAATGACAAGGAACAGCAGATTACAGAATGAAGCAAGTAAAAGAAATCAAACCACAAACGACTTGGAATTGGAGAATAATGGTACAGAAAGCAAGCAATCCACCAGGGCCGGGCCCTTAGCCACCAGGGACGCACTGCTGCGGTTACTCCAGAATCAAAGATAGAACAGCGACAAAGTTTATGTATTAATCATGAAAATAGAGTTACAGTAATCGCTCTTTAAAGAGAGTCGATGATCAAAGTTTAGTTTGCAACAACAAATTTTATAAAACAACAATAATCACCCCCCAGGGCTAGCAGCATTGTCCCTTTTTATAGCGGCCAAGCGGAAGTACCAAAGATACAGATATTCTTAAGGTAGCGATCCCTCAAGATCAAAGGATCCTGAGGGATTCGCCATATCGTTATCCTTCAGTTATCTCTTCGTCCTCTTGAGCAGATATGGCGTTTCTTCTTCCTTTTCCTGGCTCATGCGCTCCGATCTGGATTGCCTCATCTGGATGCAGTTCCCTGTCAAAGGAACAGCAGTTGGTTTTGCCTTGTCTTTTCCTCTAAAATGGCAATCTTCCACTCTCTTCATTTTCTACATAAAAAAAGGTAATAATTAGTCATTTTACGTTACTCACAAAATCTCTTAAATTTTATCATAATCCTTCATCATATGCCCATCTCATAATGTAAGGAAGTTATGAATTAAAGGAAAAGATAACGAAATAAGTGGCACTTACATACCTTTTCTAATGCTCAACATAATCCACCATCCCAAATCTTTCAAGTAGCTTCACGATGTATTTTCCTTAAGAAAGGAAAATCTCACCTGGCTTTTACAGACCTCCAACCCTAGAAAGTGTTGATTTTGGGTAGTATCGGATGTGCTCTAGCTCCGGAACTTTGTGGAGGGGCTAGAACACATGAGATCTCCAAGGCCCAAAAATCGTTTGGAAAAATTCCACCCGGATGAGGAGTTATTAAAATAATTACTATTTTTAATGGGATTGCTAAGTCTAAACTTAGGAAAATAAAAATATTAATGGGTATTAATAAGAATATGGGTAAGAAACTTCTAAGTGACGAGGATCAAGTCTGTTTTAATCTTAGCCTTTGATTAGGGACTTAATCTCGGTCGTTGATTCATTAACAAGAAAAGTATAAGAGGAGGCTTGAGGGTCAGTTGGAGATACACCGAGTGATCAAAGAAGTTCGATTTTTCTGGGGAGTGGTTGCTGAGAAAATCGAACTAGTGATCTAAGTTGCAGTGAGAGGGGCAGTAGCAGAGAGTTGGATCGAAAGGGAGATTCAAGCCAACGAGTTCCAGGCAGAGAGGTAGCGCAGAGGCCTACGCAGCCCAGTAAGGGGCTCATGTAGAGCTGACGCAGGGCAAGAGGGTTCTTGCAGTGGCAGTGCCAGATAATTGTCAGAAGTTCGAGATTTTGTTCGGAGTTCAATGTTCTAAGCCGGGAGGGCTGAAATCGAAGCTCCTGAGAGCAAATCAATCCAGCAGAGAAGTGACACAATCTCCCAGAGGCAAGACGTTGGCCCACACAAAGCAAATTGTGTTGGTATTTTCGCAGTGCTTGCTGGAGTTCGCCATTCAGTGGATCAGTTGTGACTTAGAAAACAAGGTAAACCCTTGTACGTATTTATTGTTGCCAATATTTCTCTGAAAGGTTAGCCGGTGTGAGAGCCAACCTATTGTACTCAGATTTTGCTTGCTTAATAATACAAACCCTCTATATGCTACACCGATTTTCTCGCATTGGGTTTTTCCAGGAGCGTTTGTCCAAAAATAATGGTGTCCCTTGTGTATTTGTTTCGTTCTATTTTCAATTCATGATCTTGTTGATGGTGTTGGACCCGCCAACATTCAGGGGATCTCCCCGGTATGCAGTTCCAACTTGACCTCACACTGTTTGGTGTAGGACTCCCATCCGATACGATGGCCTGGTTGTCATTATCTTAAAGATATGCCTTAGCTCTTTCTTGTCAGCACGTGAGAGTGATCTGCTTCGTCTTCGAACAACGAGGTTCGCGTGCCTAGTAAGTGCTAGTGTTACTTGTGTCAAGGTTCTGTCACCGTAGAGGGAGAGGGTGGAAGTGAGTCTCCAGTTGAAAAGGAAGAGTCCCAACTCTGTCATAGACACACAACACAACAGGACGTGCGCAGCTTCCGGCGGAGTAGTCCACACAAATTCGGCAGTCACAACACACAAGAAGTGATAGCATGTACAACACTCAATGGAGTAGTCCGCGAGAGTGCGACGGTCGTTATAACAAGTTCATGGGAAAGGTTTTTTCTGATGTCCGAAGAGGCAACCCACGTGGGCAAGACAATGTTAACAACTTATACAACACATTTTCATAAACATATGTATTAGAGCAACTGAAATAGTTCAATTGTTTTAACATAGGTTAAAGCAACATGCATTACAAGTGTTCCAAGATTAGTCTTACAAACAATTACAATACGTGTGTGAAAACGCGTTGCCCTGTTATCAGGCTTCTGAATTAAGCAAAAGTTCCAAGACACATCGGTACACCATACATCACTATCCCTGTAAGAGGGGCGTTGGAGCCACTGCTCGCTCCTCAAAGAAAAGATTACAAACTCTCAAGGCTATGTGGGAGGAGCCAAGGTCAAAAATTCTTTTGCATGTACAAATGAGGGATATTTATAGCCAAAGGTAAAACTAGCCCTTGTGACTGTTCAACTTCCCTCATGACTATTTGACTTTCATGACTTTTCAAATTTACATGACTCTTCAGATTACATGTGGGTCTCTTGGACTTCCACATTACATTACATTGATTTACAATAATATGTGGCCGACATGACTCGTGACACGACTCGACACGACAGTGCTGGTATGTTCATGTTGTTGGTGGTGTCCATGTCGAGCTGTAGTGCTACTGAGTGACGGATGTCCTCTTGGTGTATCATAGCTTCACCTCCACATGGCAAGGTGTGCAGAGTCTTCGATGGTCTTGGTGTTCGCTTGATGTTGTATGTGCATGTCGCTTCTTTGTTTGTACTTTAGCATGCTTTACATGTTCGTCCATTCGCGAAAAAAATCTCCTCGCATGTTCGTCCGTTCGCAAAAAATTCTCTTCGCATGCATCGTTCGTTCGTTCGCGAACAAATCTCCTTGCATGTGCTCTCCTTGTTCATCTCGTCTGTCGTCGCATCATGTCTTATCCATGTACCTGTATCTGCAATCACTCATGACGAGACAACATCAAATCCATAAAGATCCTAGTCTACCATGATGCATTGTCGTTCGCTTTCGGATGCAGGTGACCGAGAGAGAGAGGACAAGGCTATGAAACTGCACAAGGCAGATTTCAAGCTGGGATGCGGGCTCCGGGCACTGCCAGTAAAAATTGCAGAGAAGTCACTAGGAGACTGAGATGGACAATCTGGATCAGCAATGATTGTTCACGGGCTCTGGCTCGGCTGGCGGGCAGATCTACGCAAATTTTTGGGGGAAGCAATGCAGGCAGCAGAGGGGCTTAGCAGCAAAAACTGCACAATTCCTCCGGGGAGCCGGCAGCGCGCTGCAAAGAGGCTTGCCGAGAAAAAAATGCGCATTTTTTCAGGGGAGCTGGTAGCGGGCTTCAAGAGTGTTGCTAGTGAAAATTGCGCAATTGTTGGGAGGTTGGCCTGCTGGACACCCCCATCGCAGTTTTTGAGCTGAGCGAGATGTTGGGTTGCTTAACATCCCATCACAATTTTTGAGTTGAGCGGGATGTTGGGCTGCTTAACATCCCATCGCAGTTTTTGAGCTAAGCGGGATGTTGGGCTACTGTACATCCCATCGCAGTTTTTCGAGTGAGCAACAGGTTGGCTGACCAGGTGGCTGGTTTGAAAAATTGCGCAACTTTTCGAGGGAAGCAGGGACAGACACAAGGTGTCTATCCGGCATGTTAGCCCAAATTCTTCAGTCAACGGAGCGGGCAAGGTCTGTAGCTTTTGCGCAATTTTCTAGGAGAGTGAGTCCCAGGGTCATTGCCCGGTCAAACTCTCTGGTTGACCAGCTGGAGGGTTGGTTGTTTCGCTTGCGGGCAATGCAAATTGAGATGGCTTGTTGAGAAACTTCTGCACTGTTGTGGGTGACATTTGGTTCGGTTGACTCCAGGATTGCGCAATTCCAGGCAACAGTACATGTTCATTGAGTGTTGAAACAGCGCAATGCGGCTCAGTGAGGGTCCAGTTGCTTGAGGATGATTCGATCGTCAGAACTTCAGCAAAAAATGGCTAAGTGTGTGAGTGAGTGAATTTGTGCATACGTGACCTTGCGAACACACACTCAATGTGACTTGACAACGAAACGCCTCAAACCATCAAGACAACACATACTCAGTGTGACTGAACGACGGTGCGAGCGACAAGTGCGACAATGCTATCTTCTTCAACCTTTGTACACCATGGCATATACTCTTAGGGCTTCATTTATCATGCTCAAGGCTTCATGTACCTAGGGTTTGCTTCAACAACGCTAGAGCTTGACATCAATGACAACCTTATCCAACACACATTTGGTCCAATGGCTTTGCCATTTTGTAGAGCTCTGATTAAATTTTCAAGCTTTGAATCTACCACAGAAAACAAATGTGGAAATTCAAAGGAGGGTAAGAAGAGGTAGACTCTAAATTTATAGTATATACTAATCTTGGAAAACAAAGAAAAGGAAGGCAATCTTTTTGTTTACATGCCTGTAAATAATAAATATGGATATGATATACTGGAATAAATCTCCACTCCAAAAATGCTCAGCTAATGGAAAAGAAAACTATGGATTTCCCCTTGTTTGCTTGATGAAAAATGGTAACAATTCTTACGAAACCCTCAGAGCCCAATCTTGGCACAAGTAAAAACAAAAATGACCCTAAAAAAACCCAAACGGAAACTTATATTCGCTTTTTTCTAGCAACTTGATAATTTCCCATTGTCTCACAATAATTTCGAAATTATCGCAATAATTTCCGACGATAATATCGGTAGAGGCTCTTCCGGCGTTAATATTGTGATAATTCTGATATGATTGCGATATGAGTAACACCAATCCAAAGGGAGCACGAATCCAAATCTTCGAGGTAACAGAGCCAGGGAGACAGATATTCTTGCTAAATACAACAAAAATTCTCGTCATGCCAAAATCGAATAACAAAGAAATTTATTGAAAAACTAAGGCTCGGGACCCTCCTTCTGTCGAACGATGACATTGAACTTGGCCACATGGACAAATCAAAGTAAGACAAATAGCATGATTTCATTAACCGCATGGAGTGACATGGAGCCACGATGGAGACACAATGGCATGATGACATCAGTATGATGTGGCACCAATGAGGTTGTGACACGTGGCATGCAAGATTTGGCATTTTTAGGTGGCCAAGTGGGTCGAAAATGGGTAACTCGTGGCATCCTTCCAGAGGTGGCATACAAGTTGGCAGGGACAGAACATCCTAGAAGAAGACCACAAAAGTATATGAAGGTAGTTCCGAGACACAGTGGCATCCAAGTGGCAAAGACAAATCACCCCGACTATTTTGTGATTGGTCCATGTGTGAGGTGCAACATCCCACATCATCCCAAACCCCGGAAGGTCAAGCACCCCAGCAGTTTCTAAGCAAGCTACATGTAGCTTCTTTGGGTTGATGAGGATCCAAGACAACCTGGCACACAAGTGGCAAGGGCTAGAGGCTTCATGCATTGACACATGACCCCAAAACATGAGAAGTGGTCCCATCGATACACATAAGCCCAGGGGATTTACCACAGAAGAAAACGAAGGTGCACCATAGATTATTGTTGGGGAAATAAAAGTCAGGAGCTAAGGTAAAGCTCCATGACCTGGTCTCGTGTGCGCACTGTGACCAAGGGCGCAAAGGTTTGCAGCGATGGTTAAGCCCTTGGGGCTATAGTGCAAAGGGAACGACGATGTTTATATGCGTGGTTTTTGTGTGTTTAAAGTGTTAGGCCCAGGGGCTTGGAGTTTTCGCGAAGGTTTCATTTCATAGCACGTGGGCATATTACATGTGGACCCAACTGATCTACAGTGTTGATTTTATCAAAGAAGTTAAGCCCGTTAGGCTTATAACAAAGGATTAAAGCATTAAGCCATGAACGGGTCGGCAACTTGGCAATTTGGGCCATATTTGGTGATTTTCCACCAAACTGGCAATACGCTAAAGTTGTGATAGCACGCATGAACAACTTGGCAATTGTTTTGGTGGCATGGACATCAACAACATATTTGGCAAGTTGGCCAAATCTAGCAATTCGCCAAAACTTAGAAAGTCACTGCTAAATCCTGTAAAACTCCAGAATTGAGGAAATTGGCGGTTTAACTAAGATTTTCTCACAAAGATAGCAAAGCAAAGATTGAAGACTAATTCAACACATCAAGAAGACATAGTAGAAGGAGAAAAACAAGAAGATATCAAGATCAAATCATCATTTAGTTACAGAAAGAGTTGAGCTTAACTAAAGTTCTAATTCTAAAAATATCAACTCAATTCCTTCATAAGTGTAATCGAACAACCAAGATGGTTGTTGTTGGTGCAACAAGATGCATAATGTTAGTATGCATAAGGGGCAAATCAAACATAAGTTTTGGTATTTGAAAGGTGTTTTAGAATGCAAAGAGTACATTGGTGATATTGGTTTAATGGTGTTTTGTTGTATGCAACAGAGGTCAGAAATCGGTGAATAATCTCTGTTGAAGGTGTCTTTAAGGTGGTTGAGGTGTTGAGAGAGGTGATTTGAGATGGTTGAGGCATGTAAGTAGCAAGGTGTTTTAAGAGAGCAATAAAAGAGTTTATCTATGCAAGGAAGGCATTAAGGTATAGCAGTACGACAAATTATCTTTGATTCAAGAAAGTCTTGTTGATCTGAGTTTGAATATTAATGAAAGATGGATCAGCATGGCCGCATTTCAGGAGTTGTAGCTCCTTCCAATAGTTGTTGGTAAACAATCAGGGGTTGGAGCTCCTTTCTATAGAAGCTCTAAATCAGGGGTAGTAGCCCCTTTCTATAGAAGCTCTAAATCAGGGGTAGTAGCTCCATTTAGTAACAGCTAATAAATTGGGGAGTAGGAGTTTCCTTTCAATGATAGCTAATAAAACCAAGGGTAGTAGTTCCTTTCAGTAGGTGATAAATTGGCGAGTAGGAGCCTCTTTTAGTGGTAGTTGATAAAACCAAGGGTAGTAGCTCCTTTCAATGATTGTTGATAAATTGGGGAGTGGTAGCTTCCTTCAAGTGGCACACTAAGAAACCTACAAGTAGAAGCTTGCAGGACAATGATGTAAAAGCTAGTTGTAGCTTGCCTTGGATGAAGGAATGAAGAAGAATATGTGTCTTTACATGTTGCATATGTGTATGATAATGATTATGTCGATATGTCCTTCATATATGAATTGTTGCTCTTACATGAATGGTTGTTAAATTGCTTGAAAATTTTATTTGTCAATAGTTGTATAATGTGGTCACACTATTGATTCACCCCCCCCCCCCCGGGTAGTCTCCTAGTTTCTCACACTTGTGAGGACTCCATTTCTAAATATAGACCATTGTATGTTCATTTTTTCTAGCACTTCAAAATCAAGACTATGTCTAATCACGATCATAAACACGCTGAAATACACACAACTCCGAGCACTTTGCACAGCATAAATGTAATAGCAGTGAATCAACAAAGCACACAAGAATTTATTTGGCCCAAAACTTGATTTTATTACAACTTTAATAAATCAAACATAGGGTTCCCTTACCAAGGCCCTGATACAAGGAAAACTAGGGCTTGAAGTGAACAACGTTTGACTATCGGTCTGTGCAAGAACAAGAACAAACTTGACTTACTTGATGAAGATGCCCTTGACCACAGTCCTTTTTGTCCACTTGTCTTGAACAACTGGCAGGTCCTTTGCCACCTTTCTTGCAAAGTTATTGCACCTTCAATACCTTTTCACATTAGTTGTTCACTATGTAATTGCTCCTTCAATTACATGCACATGTCAGCGTTCATCAACCAACTTCTCACAGTGAATATGCTCCTCCAATTCACTGTATAATTAGCTCTTAACCATGGTCAGCAACTCGCAAAGATTTGCCCCTTCCAAATCACCGTATGACAACTCAACAACTAGTTGTTCACACCAGCATGCATGAAAATACTTTGATGCTTCAACTCAGCCACCATTCCCCAACAACATATCAGCTCACAACCTATTCCACTACCTTCTCTCTGTCTCTGAGTTAACTTGTTGCCTCTGCACAAAGTTTGAGGCTAATTCAGCGTCCTCTAGGGCTTAAACACACAATATAATTTCCAGCGAACTTCTTGCAGCCTTGTGTCCCTCCATAGTGAGCTAGACAGAGGCACAATAGGCCTCTTTCAGAGTCTCGGCCCTCCTCCTTATGCACAAAACAGACCTCGGATTTGCTGAAAATGTAACTAGGTTCGGTCTTCATAATTATCATTGTACTTGTGTCAATATGCATTTCATGTAAAAGCAAATAGAATAAAAAGAAATTTATTATTATTATTATTTTCTAGCCAAAGCATGGTCTTCATGCTTCTAGGGTTTATTGAGTCAATAAGAAAATTTGTCATGAGTCAAAGTCCCATTTGGACTCTTTGTAACACAAGAAAATTTGTATTTTGAGTCAAAAGCGAATTTTGTCACCACAAGACCAAGTCAGCCCTCCAAATGGACAAGTCAGCCAGCCCATAAGTCGTGTCTCTTCATATGAATGAACAATTATATATTGGCAATTGTGCTTCACATTTTGGAAACCAATTCGATTTTCGTGCAAGCAAGAAGAAGAAAGCCAGCGAAGTCAAAGGAGAGAAAAAGTCTTGTTTTCTGCCCTGATTTGTACTCACATGCATGACATTTTTGTCGCATTTCAGAGTTGGTACAGGGCCAAAATTTCAAGAAAAGGCGGAAATTTCAAGAAGTGACCAAATTTCAAAGGTTTTACCAGCATTGACATTTGTTGACTTTGACTTATTGAAGAAACACGAAGGAGAGCTGACATGGGTCTATGTGGTAGTCTTGGTCTTGGTATTGGGTCTTGGATATCTCACTTTGATCTGATTCCACAAGAAGAGGATTCCTTGGGTTTTCCTCCTTGTGTGGTCTTGCCTTGGCTTGGAGCCTACAGCTTTGTGTTCTTTGTCTCTTGTGAAATTCTCGTTTATTTGTTTTGGTAATTGTTTGATGAAGATGAAGAAAACATAATAAAAGAAATACAAAGCCAACAAATATTCACAAGCAATTATCAAGAGAAATCAACCTTAATTTGCTAGCCTATTGGTTTCTCAACATGGTATTACAGCTAAGACGAAAAGAACGTGATTTGAAGGTCACATCTTGTTGGCAGCTTGAAGACTCTACTACAGCAGATACCTCTCTATCTATCAGAACAGGAGTGGCACAATCTAACTTATAGACGAAATAGACTTTTTCACTGAAATCCGGCAAAACAATTCAAGAAAGAATGTGATTTTTTGTTGTTTAAAATGCATTTTTGAATGCAGAAATGGATTCAACACCCTAAAAAACCCCTTAGGGCACTCAAATTCTACAGATTAAACAACTTAAACTCAATTTTTTTAAAATCTCAGCCGAATTTTGATTAAAATTAACCAGAAAATAACCATGCATACATGAACCAACAGTCTTGATAAAACAGTGAGAAATTGCCATCCATATATTCAAATTCAATAAGTGTAAACACCTAATTGGTGGCTATGACTGCAACAACCAATTATTAATTAATTAAAGTCTTTACATGTTTCATAATGTAGATCGTGTTAGTTTTTGTAGCATCGGATGTGTTCTAACCTTGAAATTTTGTGGAGAGGCTAGAATACATGAGATCTCCAAAACCTGAAATCATTTCTAAAAATTCCGCCTAGAAATGACTTAATTAGATTATTGGTCAGTTTTTAAATATTTTCTAAGTCTAAACTTAGGGAATATGACATTAATCAGAATTAATTAAGTCAAGGTGTGAATGTTCTAGAAACTCACACGGATCGACTTCAAGTTAATCCTAGCCATCAATTAAGATCTAATCTTGGTCGTTGAAGTCTCAATAGAAGATTATAAGAAGAAGTCGATGGGGCTGGGAGAATAAACTTGAGCAGTTTGATTTCATGAGAAGATCGATTTCCTGAGTAGCAGCAATCAGTTGCCAGAGAGAGAGCGAGTGAAATCGAAGCAGTGAGTGAGGGGTAGAGATAGTGAGTTGGAGGAAAGTTTTTCCAGATCCGGGGATGCAGCAGCAAGTGAGTCGAATTATCCCAGAGAGGTAGCGTTGTGCAGTACTTCAGTCAGGCAAATCAATTTGGAGAGAAGGAAATTCATTCTTAGTTTCAAAGGTCGAGAAGGAGTTCCAGAGACCGAGAAGGAGTCCCAGAGGGCCAAAGAGATGATTTTCTCAGCATCCATATGCAGAACGACTTCATTTGAGCCCAATCTGAAGCAAGTCGTCTAGCCAGCTATGTAGAGTAGCGCAGAGGCTGACGCAGTGCTCCAAGAGGCCGAGTGTTTGATAGGTAAAGTCTAGCCAGAGATTGCCTGTGGGAGATGGGTAATTACCTTCAGTTTTTTACTCATATTTTCTTGTTGTTTGGGTTGCCAGCTGGGCATCCATAGATGTACTCAGATTTCGCTGCTGCATAATAAATAAAACCCTCACTGTTGCACCGGTTTTCCCAAGTTGGGTTTTTCCGAGGACATTGGTCCAAAAATAACTGTGTAAATTTATGTGTGTGTACTAGCATTTCTTCCAACGTTTGTTTCTTCCGCAGTTTTATTTGTGTAGGTTGCAGTGAGATCAATTTAGTATTTGTTGCAGTAAACAGTAAATAAATTGTTAAAAGTAATTTAACAATTAAGAGAATTATTTCTAGTTGCTGCAATAGGATTCATGTTTACGAATTTTCACAACTCGATTTTTCGTGTCAAATTCAAGTGTTCACATTCTTCATCCTTTATACGTGTAAGGAGATCAACTTCGACCAATGTTTGCTTCTGACGTTCACATTCTCCATCCTTTGTACGCATACAAAGGTCAACTCGACCAATATTTGTTTGTGGGACCCAAACGTTGATGGTCTATATAAATGTGTCTTCCAAGTGTGGATGGCTTTAGTGCTTCACAATTCCATGTTCATGCTACCACAAGCTCCCGACTTCAAACTATAGGTTGTGAGTTAAGCCACAGGATTCTGCGTGCTCTAAAACAGAATAGTCATGCCATAATTCAGATTTTAATTGTTACTACAATTTCGTTGATCAAGACAAACCCTACTTCAAGACTAGGGTTCGATTTTGTTTTAGTACTTCAGAGACCTTCAATGGTGTCGCTTCCTTCATAAATAATCTCGCTTCAATTCTCCCTTCGTAGACCTATGCCAAAACAATTAAGAACCAACAAAAAACCCTCGTTGACCACAAGTGACGTCCTTGTGCCAAACCTAGAAGATCATACCTTCCTCACTATCTTAGATAAGAATTTTTTGTGCCAAAAACAGAAATCGGACTCCACAAAGTTTCGATGCCAAACAAGGATCAAGGCATTAGACAACTCGCTACTCAAACAAAGATTGTCACCGCATAACTTGTTGCCGAAATAGAGATTGATTATCACAGAACTTGCTGCCCTTCTAGAGAGTTTTCATGTGTCAAGGCAAAGACAAGAAACAAACAAAAAAATAATAAATAATAAAAAATATATATATAAATAATAAAAATAAATAAATAAATAAAAATAAAATTGTATCAACCAGGGTGGGATCTTTCACCATAGAAATTGATAGAGAAAAGGGGGTCTTAAAATCCTCAGACTCTCAAGGTCAAAGAAAACAGAGATAAATGATCCAATCCAATGATAATCCAAAATGAATTCATCCCCCTCATATTTATAGAATTCCTAGAGGGGTCTTTTCTTCCAAAATGATTGAGTAAACTTTACTCCAAGCCCCAATTTTGGGTTTCTTCACCCAGCTGCCCCAAAACTTGCCCAACATTGAGAATTTTTGGGGTTTTTCCCCTTTATGAAAGACTATAGCCTATCGGGATTGATAGGCTATTTCATCGCATGGGCAATTAATTCCTGGGAAAATTACACAAGAACAATACTTTGAATTAAGAACTAGAACTAGACAACCTGAGGAATAAAATTGTGACTGGACTACTAAAATTTGTTTGTAAAAACATCATATACCAAAAAACAAGTGGCAACATTCCAGCTCAGCAGGAATGATAGTGGAACCAGAGCCACAACCACTGCTTGTAATGAAGACCACATTATCAAACTTAGAAGTTGCATCGTTCCTCTAATAGTGCTCTTCATAGGCATAGTTAATTACATAGAGAAGCCAAGTCCTCTTCATTTTGGAAATCAATGTAGCATCGTTGGTGAGGAAGATGAGCAGCTCAAAGTACAGACTTGGGCAAATTGGACTGGTTTAGTACCAAACCAGTCACCGAACTGACCAGAGGGTTGAGTCAGTACAGTTGAAGGTAAACTTCATCAACTCGAGCAAGTCCAGGTCGAAGTTGACCAATTCTAAAAACACTGACCCTATGGCTCCATATGCCTCTTAGATGTATGGCACTAGTCATTCCCCATCAACCACCACTATAAAGAAACCTATTTTGATCATCCATAAATCTGTTTTACTAAGAAAAATCTTCACATCACCTTGACCCCTATATTGTCTATCTCTTAGTAATTCTATTCTAGGGACACCCCCCTTGTACTGGACGAGAGCCAGTGTTAAGTGAGAAAAGGGTTTGTTGAGGTGATAGTCACAACCCTCTTGAGTTTTGTTGAAGAAAAGAGTAACTAGGTTCGGTACTTGTCAATGTAATTTTGATCTTTGTACTTGTCAAGAAGAAAAATTATATTTTTATAAATTATATGAATGAGTTTCTTGCTCATTCTATAGGTCTAGGAAAGTCAAAGAGTCAAAATTATATTGAAGAGTTCTTCTTGAGCATTTATGTAACGAACATGAGTCAACCTAGTGTCAAGCAGCCTTCCAAGACAAGCACCATCCTTCAAAGAAGAAGCCTGCAAACAAAGCAATGAAAAGACATCATGTCGGCCTGCAAAAATATATTACATAACTAAAGGATGACATGTCGGTTCACCTGGATAAGTCGGCTCAAACTGGAGACGTAACCACTATATATACCCAGCTGGGGTATCCGCAAAAGACACAGTAAAAATCTCAGATATCTCTGAAGTTTTTGGAGTTATAGTTCAGGACTTCGGATGGCACAGTAAGACAGAAAATCTCGGATAGCTCAGTGACGACATTATCTCGGACTTGTCTGAGATATCTCACAGGATCTCGGAAATGATGACAGAGCCTCCTCCTTGATGGCACAGTCTCAGTGAAGGAGAAGATTTCGTTGAAGTAAACCACAGAGGCATAAACAGTCTCGGCATAAACATGATGGGAAGATACTCTCTCAAGAGTGCAGTAATATGATCTCAAGGAAGACACAGTCATAAGACTATAATCTCAGTTAAGGGTGCAACTATGAGACAGTCATGATCTCGTGAAGTTAAAGACAGACATCAGTAATATATGTGGAAAACTCGTTGAAGATTTCGATAAAGGAGCAGTCCTGAAGCAGCTATGATGATGATCTCAGTGGTAAAAAAGGAAGAGGATTGGTGTCTTGGTCTTAGAGTCGCATAGAGAGTCAAATATAATGGTCTTGGTGTTCGTCAATTAGAATATCTATAAGAAGAATTATGTGCAGGTTTTCCTCTCCAAGAGGGAGAGGTTTTGGCCCTGGCAGAATGCCAACTTCTTGTGTTCTTGTCTCTTTGTTTTGGTAGCAGTTTGATGAAGTAAACACACACACTCATAATAAGAAGAAGATCAAGATAACATAAATAGTAAAAGCATTTCACAAATTATTATCGAGTATAGAAGAATCTATCTAATGCTAACTGCCCTAGATTTTTCAATAAGTTTCCCATTAGCTAGCACCGATCTTGGACTCTGGATCTAAAGTGCTAGATTTATTGGTAACATTCTTTTTGACATTTATATTTGAATCCAAAAAAGTTTCCATATGCTTGCAAGTTGGTCTTGCAGGCAACGAATAACCCAAGAGTTACTTATAGGCCAGGGCCTACTCTGCGAGTACATATGCATCTGAATCACTGTAGATGAGTATGACTAAGTGGTAGAGAGTCAAACTCAGGACAAAGTTAGTTTGATTCAGGAGTACTCAGAAAACACTTTTGTTTACACCTATGATATATAGTAGTTCATACCCCACTATAGGAGAGGCTGACCCTAGGCAAGGGAGGCAACCTGCATCAAAACAATCGAGGTACATGAACATAGCACAACAGTCCACCTTTGGCTATTGATTGGATCTTAAATGAGAATTAATGATACTTTTTAAAAATTATAAAAATAAATAAATCTGCATTTTCTTATAAAAATATTTAGTCGTTTCTCATTGTCCAAGTTGTTTTCTATTAGAATAAAGATGTACTTTATGGTATCTTTGTTAATGCAGGTTGGTTTGTGTAGGCTCATAACAATTCGTGTCAGAGACATTTTAAATTCACGAGTGATTCGGTGTAGATTACATCTTTAAATGAAATTTCATGATAATCTCTTCATAAACATAAGCCAACATAAATTACTGCCCTATCATTACATTCAGGGATAAATCGAATGTCCATCATATTATACAGCATACTAATAACTGATCATTATGAAAGATCTCAAAGAGAAAATAGATTGTAGCACAACACCAACAAATTATTTATACCAACAGGAGGTTTCTATCAATACAATAACAGAAACTTCTATGGCAGCTAGTTAAAGTCCTTATTATCCCTCCCATTCTTGTCTTTCAGCGTTGTACTATGTGAAAGTGCTCAAGAAAATCCCCATAGTTGACTCATTGTTTCCCATATGGATGGATTCTAGCAAAATTCTTTCAAAGGAGATCTTCCCTACGTCATCCACCTTATTTAGGATTGGTTAATAACTTTACTAACATCAAGAAAGTTCAACCGCTTAATTTGTCAAGTTGAAAATTTTCATAACAAATAAAGAATGGTACAATTCTCATCACTATAGCTGCACCTCTGGATATATCTCCCTCTTTGGTGGTGATGAACCTTTCTTTGGCAAAAAGGTATTTCCTAGAACCAACTCATGCCTGCCTGCATCAATTACAACCCAAGTCAAAATGAGACCTCTTGAAAATAGTACAGTCAGCTAAACAATCTAAAACTGGAAATAAGTCAAAAACTAGAAACTTATGGAAATATTCGATGGACCCACAGTTCACGCCAGGTAGACAGAAGTGGCTCATGTACCTTCGTACATTAACCTGTGAAGGAGTTACAAAACAGAATTTTTACAAAAATGTTTTTGACTTGGAAATAAGGATTTACAAAGCCCAGCCTACTCAGGAATGGTTCAGTTACTAGTAGGATGAAAAAGTTTAAATCGAAGGCCTCTTCAGATACAGCTTCCACAAACTTTCCCTCATTTTTATTCTTTCTAATGCATGTGAGTCCATTTCTAAGTAGAGATTATTGCCATGCAAATTTAACTGAAATTAAATAAATGTTTGGGTATACAGCATAATGTAAGTTTTCTATCTTCTGATAAAGGACACAATCATAAATGATCCTGGCATCCCACTGTAAGACTGGGTTCCCCACATGAATAATGGAAAAAGATCAGTTTCGACAGGGTTGCCAAAGGAAATCCTTGAAAACCAGGAACAGGTAGAGTGGCTTAAGACCAGCAAAGAAGATTCATATCCATTTCCAAACAGACTAAAGGCACAGGAACAAGCAAATACGCTGAATTGACAGATCTAACAAGTGCAACTAAGATTTCCTTCATATTAAAGCATAACATGTTAGAAGTACAAAGACATTAAAAGATTATTACAGATCAGCTGAATAAAAAAAAGAATATATTGTCTAGGAACTATATGGCAAAATCAACTACCCAAGAACGCTCTCATGAAATGGACAAATATCACTGTTACTGCAGAATATAGCACCCTATTGCTAAACCACACTAGATCCCCAGTAACAATGGGATCCACCACCACCGTCACTTCAGTAGCGAATTCTCCTGTTGTTTTTGTTGGATCACGATTGCTGTTAGATCAAAACCTGCAGGCATTAGTCTCTGCTACAATCAGCAGAGTTAGGATCCACAAGAGGTGGTTAGTCCATGTCGCGAAACAAATGGGGAGTGCTGAACTCAATGTCCAACAATCTCCCCCCCAGCGCAAGCCAGGTGAGCTTCAAACTCGAGACCTGTCGCTTTGATACCACTTGTTGGAATCACGATTGTCGTTAGACCAAAACCCACAGGCATTAGTATCCGCTACAATCACCAGAGTTAGGATCCACGAGAGGCGTTTAGTCCATGTCGCGAAACACACGAGGAGCGCTGAACTCAATGTCCAACAATTTTGTGGGCAGATTTTGGAGATTAAGTAACCCAAGACTTTCTAGGCATTCTATATTATAAGTGTACCTTGGATTGATAAATCTTTATTTTTGTGTCTAATGTATGGAATGATTGATTAACTAGGGTTTCTATTGTGATATTTATTATTGTAAATCACTGTATAGAATCTAGATGATAGCATTGTATGCATTACTCACTAGTGGAATGTGAATGTCAATTCAATTGGTGAACCTTTAAACTAGCTCTCCAAATTGATTTTATGTGATAGTTAGGGTTTTGAGACCTAGGGTTTCATCATTCCCTTACTCCTTCACAAGATTTAGCATATTTTACTCTTCGATAGACTACATCCCAAAGACTAGGCACTGGCCTTGTCACTTTGTTGAACATCCATAAAACTGACCTTAAATCTGATTTTCTTGTTGGAAGAAATCGTCATTGATGTCAAAGGGTGAATGGGTCAGCATTTGTTTGGTGATTTATGTGCCCAAATTAGAGAATTTAGATGCAAGGACCTTTTAGATTGATAGCCCTTGTCATGTCATTTCGTTTGATAGGCAGCACATCCTATGGATCCTCTTGGTTGAAGAGATATTCGAGTTTGAAGTTGATGCCCGAAACGGATGGGTGTAGCACCAGCTCTTCATGGTCTCATTAATTCATTAAAGAGAGGTCAAAATTATAATCTAATATGGCCTATATTCATGTGTCCTAATCAGCCTTGAAAGGAGATTATATGTAAGATAAAAAATTGATTTTTAGAGTGTTTTAAGCCTCCTCTAAATAGGGCAATCCCCCTCCTTCAAGTCAGCTCAAAATAAATGTGCCCTTTCAAAATTAAACACTTATTTTTTTATCAGGTCAGCCCCTATTGGTATTGAAAATTGTAGCCATGCTCGATATTTTTATTATGTGTGAGAAATTGAAAATTTGAATTTATGTTTTGCCTCCAAAATATATTTGAGTCAGCCTCCTTTTATATAGGTCAACTGGGCCCCTAAGAGGCACCCATTCAACCCCCTTGGAAGTCTATATAAAGGAGAGACGTCCACCATTTGCACTCATCGCATTGTCTCCTCCATCTTTGATCCAGTGAATTTTAGAAGGAGAAAGGAGAGCCGAAATTTCAAGAGTGGGGTTTGGGATTGCTTCTTGTTCTTGGGTATTGGTTTGGCTATTCTCTTGATATTCTTTGTGATGTATTGATAAACTATGGACTCTCTCTCTCTCATAAGTAAGATTTTTTGGGTTTTTCCCTGGCCTCAAACCTAATTTTTGTGTCTTGGTTTCATGGTTATTTCTCTACAGCTCTTTCATGGTTTTAATGGTTGATATTTTCTTCTGTCAAACTGGTTATTTCTCCTCATTCTTACTTTCCAAAAAGTATAATTAGTATTGTTGTCGCTCAAATTGTACAGGCAATGTGCAACAACACTTAGGGCGGGGGATATCACTCTGATCCCCGCCCTCTCCGTTCTAGTTGTCTCCCTACAACAAACAATGGGGGGGTCCCTATGAAATGTGAAGATGGGAGACTTGTTGGCAACCAACAAGTCCGAGAGACACAACTGAATGGCCTAGCAACTTGGTTAATTTAGCAAGCTGAACATTGGATTAGATTTATCTTGAAAGACCAGTGCCTTAATGGAGTCAATTACTTGCTTAAAATAAATTATTTACCAAGACACCGGATGAACAGTGGTTGTTTAAAGGATGCTTCACTATCCTATAGGACGTGCAAATCCTACAATCTAAGTGAGATGTAGAATATTGGTTTACTTTAAATTATGTGTCTATCTAAATGTACCCTTCCTCTCAACCATTTTGAAACTAGTCTCTAGAGTAGGTTGTGAGAGAGAAACCAAGGGGAAGCAAGCTAAGGATTGATTAACGATCCCTCCCCTTGAGTTTTAACCACCCGATGCCTCCAACGCTGCAGAGACTGTGGCTCTGATGACTGCAAAGTCACCATCTTAACCACTAAAGAGGTCCTAGACTTCACAAGCTATATGAAAAAGGTGGGCCTATCTCTCTATCGACCAAGCTTATGCTTGGAAGTAAATTAATTAATGCAAAACTAGCCCTGAGATTCAAGTGCAAGATATGGATGAGTGCCCTTAAGGTGAGATTGTTAAAGATCTTATGTACTTAATGACAAGTTACAGAGAATTTCAATTTATGACAATGAAGTACTTAAAATGACTAAATGACAATCTTCACCACAAGAAAAAGTGCTCAAAATAAATGGTGCCAGAAAATGTTACCAATATTATCAATAGATAATTGCTTAAGAGATAGACAAAATCAATGCTCAAACAATTAGATACAATTTTTCATGTACAATTAACAAATCTTCAAGATCTTAACAATGGAAAATCAATATGCCAATTAGATACACAAGAAAGAGATTAGATTCCTTATGGATGCAATTAGATCTCTTATCACAATTAAGATCAAATTCGATTGAGGTGCTTTAAAAGTGACTTCGATCACAAATCCACAAGAATTGTTAATGAAAGGCAATGAATCCACTTATCAATGATATCAATGAAAAACAAGAGTATAATCACAATGTTACTTGTGAAGGCAATCTCAATAGACAATTATCAAATCAATTAGAGCACTTATGTGTGTTAATGCAAGAATGCAAATAGATGCCAATGATGCAGAAATGCAATATGGATTAGCCAAGAGGCATATGATTGTAGCAATAAAAAAATCACCAAATTACACAATTAAACAATTATTCAAAATCCACAAGATGCAAGAAACAAGAGTCAAGTGCAATTAGATGATTCTCAACAATTTTTCCACTACCGAAAATTTTATAATAAATCCTTATGATCCCTTAGGGTTGAATCAAGACCCATGGCTCTAAATCAACTATTAGGGAAGACTAAAGACCACTTAGGACTTGCCTCTTTACCCATGCAAAACATTTCAGCCATTTGGGCTAATGGACAGATCTCTTAAATAGATAATACAATGATGATTTCCACATCCAATGAACTTTGTTAATGGACCTAAACTCTTTGAATAATTATGGCGACCTTCAAATAATGACCAAATTTGCCCATAGATGCAATCCTAAACAATGTCAATGATAAAATATGCTTGTGAATTGATTATTAGGCCAAGATTATGTGATTTTATCACTGTTGTAAGTGAATTTATATGGTTGTAGCAAACATATCAGATCTAGAAATTAACCCACAATCCACAAATACTCACTTATATGCACCCAATTTGACTTTAGATTAATTCTTCATGTCTTAGGTGAATTATTAGATGAATTTAGGCTTATTTTAAGTGTTATGCCTTAAATAAATTGTTGTCATAAAATACTTCAGAAATTAAAATTAGGACGGTGACGAAATTAGAGGATTAGAGGAGCAAACTAAGAGGCCTGGTGGCCTTATATGGCTAGAGAGATTTCCAATGGACTTCAAAACCTGCAACCACCAAGTTAGCTCTAAAACTACTGCAAAACCAAATGTTAGAGATGTAAAACTAAATCAATGACTAAATAATTGCTGAAAGAGGGCTAGAATGATACACTAGGGCTGGAAAGGGCAAACAAGGGAAGCAATGAGGTAGAAAACACCTTAGACGGCCACAACAAGGGAGATCAAGCCCCTTGGGGTTGACGTTGGGCTGCAAAAGGCCATAAAAGGGTTAGCAATCAAGGAAATAGCAATTTTAGGATTACAGCTAGGGCTTCAAGGGGTACCAAGGGGCAAAGGAGGCTCCCCAAGCCCACGACCAAGGGAGAAAAGGGGGGTTGAGGCCCTTGGAAGCCTATGACTAGCCCAAGGAAGGCGGTCGAGGGCTTTAAGAGCCAACAGCAAGCCATAAGAAGGTTGCGGCCTAGGCTTGGAAGGGGGACGAGGACCCTAGAAGGCCCCTAGGCCTCACGACTAGGGCTAAGGAGGGACGGCGGCCAGGCCTTGGGGCCTAAAAAAAATTGAAGCCCACAACTGCCAAAAAATGCCAAAATCACTACCAAAAAGTTGTACAGCTTCCATTCTTCAACTAGACGTTGAGGTTCTGGAAGCTGGGGAGGCTAGATCTTACCCTCAAGGGCCTAGATCAGCCTTCCTTGCTTAGTTGAATAGCCCAGAAAAAATTGTTGCTTCAAACCCTTGAGCTATCGCCTGCAAAATAGATAAAAGAATATCAAACCCCAAATATATATACAAAAATAAAAATCCCCATATACCCAAGTGTTGCAGAACAAAATTGGTTAAGAAATCATTTACAAATGTACAATATTTACAAAATAATAATTTTGGAGAAATATTTTTTGAATAAATAGCAATGGATGAAATAATTTCGAAAAATAGATATTGGCCAAAAACCTCCTACAAAATCAATTACCACAATGAAATTCAGAGCCCAAACATAGTCAGCTCTTCTCCACAATCTGTGAACCTAGAGCCCAAGGGCTAGAGAACCTGTAAATCTCTATAATTTTCTCAAAGTCAAATTGTTAGATCATATGGTGAATCAGATCACCTAAGATAGCATGTACCAATAGAATGTTTTTATCACCAACAAATGAAATAACAATTTTTTAGAACAATATACAGCACAATATAGGATCACACATAGGTAGTGTTGTGAAAATTGCAATAAAATCGCGATATATTGAAATTATCGCGATTTTTTCGCTGTACCAATTTTATCGCGATTATTATACGAAATTATTGCCGGGAAAAAAATTTTGCTGATTTTTTTGAAATTATCACAATAATTTAATTCGAAATTATCGCGATAAAAAACAGAAATAATCGTGGGGCTTCGCGACAGCGGGGTTTTATAACGTTTTTTTGGTTTTTTTATGAGCTCATTTGGACAGTCGCGCGCGGAGGGCAGAGGAGAGCTAGGAGACCAAGCTGGAGAGAGTTTGAAGCTAAATCTAAGTGCTTAGAGGAAAAAATCAAGAGGAGACCACCGATTTCTCCATAGAAACGGTATGTGGATTTTATTTTTTGTTTTCATTGTTTAAAAACATTGTTTTTGTATTTTTTTCATTGTTTTTGGTTGGGTAACTTGGTATGGGCACCATTTTTCTTTTGTTTTCATTGTTTTTAAAGATTGTTTTTGTATTTCTTCATTGTTTTTGGTTGGGTAACTTGGTATGACTATGGGAACCATATTTTTTTTTTCATTGTTTTTAAACATTGTTTATGTTTTTTCATTGTTTTTGTCATTTGGTTGGGTAACTTGGGTTTGGAATGGTTGGGTAACTTGTGTTTGAAACTTTGAACTTTGGAATGGTTGTTTTAGGTTAGGTAACTTAGGTTTTCATTGTACAATGTAAAAATTAAAAATTAAAATACTAAATTGTAAATTTGTAACTTGTAATTTTGTAAATGCTAAATTGTAATCCTTATTTTCCCATAGGTTCACAACTACACCAAAACACCATTCAAGACTTCAAGTTTGCAACTTCAAAGTTCAAAAACAAACATGCCAAGGAAATTGGATTCTTTCTGGGAATATGGTGAACCTGATTCTCCGAATGATAGACTAAACTTGACTTGCAAGTTGTGTGGCCACCCTATGTCCGAGGGGTGTACAGGTTGAAGTTTCACCTTGAAAAATCCCTGGAAAAGATGTGGGGCCTTGTAAAAATACAACTCCTGAACTTGTCCAAAGAGCCCTGAGAGCATTGGAAAATTTAGAGCAGACTAGAGAGGCCAAAGAACTCAAAAGGCAACTAAAAAGGTCAGCTGAAGGAAGTGGGCCAAGTGGCACTGTACTGCAGCATCAACCAATCCAACAGCTGCCACATCATTTTTTGTTCCTCGAACCACACCTGCTTCACAGCCATCTATCGGTTCAATGCTAAAAAGAATTAAGAAAGAACAAGCTGACAAGTTGCTGGCAAAATTTCTCCTCTGGAGTGATATTCCTTTCAACATTGTAATAAATAATCCATTTTTCCAGCCTGTTGTTGATGCTATTGCCAGTGTTGGCCCAGGGCACAAAATCTCTTATCATGATTTCAGAGGTTGGATTCTTCAAAATGAAAAGCATGACTGCACCCAAAGATTGGAGGATTTTAGGGCATCATGGACACAAACAAGATGCACTGTTATGTCAGATGGTTGGACTGACCAAAAGGGGAGAACCCTTATAAACTTCTTGGTTAGTTGTCCCAAGGGGACTATGTTTATCAAATTTGTTGATGCGTCTGCACAAATCAAAGATGCAAAAACTTTATGTGATTTGCTAGATGTGTTTATTTTGGAAGTGGGTGAACAAAATGTTGCCCAAGTCATAACGGACAATGCTGCAAATTATGTTGTTGCTGGCAGAATGCTTATGGACGGGCATCCTACTTTATTTTGGACACCTTATGCTGCACACTGTATTGATTTGATGTTGGAGGACATAGGGAAAATTCCCTTTGTCAAAGATATTGTTGATTCATCCAAAAGCATTACAAAATTTATATATAACCATACAGTTGTGCTTAGCTTGATGAGAAGATTCACCAACAACAAAGAGTTGGTGCGCCCCGCCATTACACGGTTTGCCACCAGTTTCATATCTTTTCAATCCCTCTTGAATTCTATGTGGGATGTAAAGAGAATGTTTCTTTCAGAGGAGTGGCGTGCTTTGCCAATGAGCCACAAACCAGAGGGAGAGGCCGTATGCAGACTAGTTACATAACAGGAAGACTTCTGGGTGGGAGTGCGGGAGGTGTGTGTCGTTACTGAACCTTTGGTAAAGGTTCTTCGGTTGGTTGATGGTGAGAAGCCCGCAATGGGCTATTTGTATGAGGCCATGGAAAGGGCCAAAGAAGCCATTCTGGCCTACTATGATGATAAGGGAGATGACGGGTTTCAGGGACAACTCCTCCTATGGGGAGTGATTGATGAACAATGGAACAACACACTCCATCGTCCCATTCATGCTGCTGGGCTTTTCCTGAACCCTACATTTTCTGATGCATGTGAGTTTGATTTTGATGCTGAGATCATGGATGGATTCTTATCCTGTGTCCAGAAGATGGTGTGATCTTCAGAACAACGTATAGAGATCTCTAAACAAATTGAGACATATAGGATGGCAAGTAGCACATTTGGCTTTGAGATGGCTGTCAATGATAGGACGATTAAAATGCCAGGTATTTTTTAGTTTGTAACTTTGTTTCAAATTTTATTGTCTCTTCAAATTCCATTTTTTTCTTATGTTTATTTAAAATTTTATTTGTAATTTTGTTGTAGATGCCTGGTGGAAAATGTATGGTGGCAGGGTACCCCTTCTGCAAAAGTTGGCCATTCGCATCCTCAGCCAAACATGTAGCTCCTCGGGATGTGAACGCAACTGGAGTGTATTTGAAAAAATACACAATAAGAAGCGCAACAGGTTAACACTAAAACATTTAAAATATTGCAAATTTCAAAATAAATTTTTGAATTCATTAAACAATATTTTTTTTATAATTATTAATTATTATTTCATGATCTTTGTACTTGGTTGGAGTCCCAGGACTTAATGACATGGTCTATGTCTACTACAATCTTCGATTGTGGGTGAGGCAACTTGAGAAGACACCTGATGTGGATGCCATCTCATTGGATGGGATTGACACCACTGCTGCATGGAGGGTCGAGGCCGAGAGGCCTCTCATGGAGTCTGCTGATGATTGGTTAGTGCAGGATGTCGTGGAGGGGGAGGAAGAGCAGGTGGAGGAGGAGGAGAAGGAGGAGGAGGAACAGGAGGAGGAGGTGACACTGCCTGCCCGGGCTACCACTGCCACCGGTAGAGGACGTGGTCTACCTCCTATACCTCCTACTTCTAGTTCTTCAGCTACTAGAGCATATCAGACTCCACTGCCATCTCCACCAGCACAGGCACTAGCATCTACATCTAGAGGGAAAGGGAAAGCTGTGGCATTTTCTCGCAAGAGGGGCAGAGGAAATCAATAGGATTAGACTTTCATTTTATTGTATATGACATTATGACATGATAAGATACATTATCATATTTTTTGTTGATATTTTGAGGCTGAGTTGGGACTCAGGAGTCGGGACTTACTATTCAGGACATGATCCAATGTTATGTGTGATTTTAGTGCTAGAAATGATATTAAACATCTTATATATTAGTTTTTTTATCATATTTATGTGTCAATGTATTTATTTTGATGTTGTAGATGGTTTAGATATTAAAAAAATTGAAAAAAAATGAAAAAAAAAAATGAATATTTTTGTACCAAACGATTTTTTCCCGATTTTTTCCGATTTTTTCCCGATTTTTCCGATTTTTTCCGATTCGTTCCCCGCGCCGATTTAATCCCGATCGCGCTTTTAACAACATTGCTTTTTTGTGCTTGGTCCCTACTATCTATCAAAATGCTTGTTTGACACTAACTCATTCAACTTAAACTTGACTGAACCAAGTCTAATTGTGACTCTATCTAATCTGATAAATTTAGCTATTGACTCAACCTTTGGCCAAAGCTAGTAACAAAGTCAACATGCTTTTTTATCAAGCCAAGTTTGAGTGACTCGACCGAATAATGACTATAGTGGTAATAACCATGACCTTTTGTGTCAATGATGCAAAGACAAAGATTATGGATTTAAACAAGTCTAAAGATAAGGCTTACGATACTAGCCTAAATTAGGGTTTCCTCCTTAATGTGCTTAAAACACTCCGAAATTTTGTTTTTTTGGGCTTTCAAGTGTTTGATTTTATCTCTTTTGTCACTATTTATGGTCTCCCTTCTTTTTGCAATTCTCAATGACATTTTTTAACACTTCTAATGTTCACTCATCTTTGTTCTTTTAAAAGTCCATTTGGTTATTTGTGGCCACCAATCGATATTCATTATTAATTTAAAAATAAATTAAATTACAAGTATTGTGCTACATACCCCAACTCTATTGATCAATAGTGTATGTAGATGATTATGTTGATAGTAAAGGTAATGCTATTGTTGACATTCTCATAGATAATGTTATTGTTTCTCTCCTATTTCTTTCGAGTTGTGTACAAACACATCATCTATGTACTTTGTTTATTGTCATTAATCTAAACTCCTAATCATGTACAAATAAACAAACAATGGAGGATTGGACCTTACAAAAGATCTATGTTACACAGGTTCCCAAACCCGGGGATGGGGTTCTCGAACCCATCCCGGGTTCCCGTCCCTAAGTACCGGATTCGGGTACGGGTTCTTCTCAGAAGAACCCATAAGAACCGGGTTCTCCAAAAAAAAAAAAAAAAAAAGGGTTCTTTTCTTTAACGGGTTCTTGGGTTCTTCGGGTTCTTGGGTTGGGTTCTTTGGGTTCTTCATAAAAAGATTATATTAAAAATTTAATTTTCAAATAAATTTTTTTATTGAAATTTAAAAAAAAAATAATAATAATATGATATTTATTATTAAGTTTTAACTTTTAACAAATGTCAAAAACTTTAAAAAACTAATCTTTAACTAACCTTAAACCCACACATCGAACTTCTAATTTCATTTTTGTTTTTTCCATTTGGTTGAGTCGTTCCCATTTACCATTTCCGGCGGCAGTGGGCAGCGTCGGTGGCAATGGACAAGGCAGCTTCAGCGGCAGTGGTATAGTCATGATGCTTAGTCTCTTTGTATTTTATTCGCTAGTTTATTTACTGCTTTATGGTGCTACTCAAGTTTCCTTTTTCAATTTTCTTACTCAGCTAAGTTGGGTTAGTACAGTTGTTATTCTCTTGATTTCTTCAGGGCACTTCCCGAGAATTTATGTAGCTACTAGATATTTGTATTTTGTTTACAGTCAGCATCTTGCAGTTTCCTTCTTTGATTCATGCTGATGTCTTTTTGATATCCTAATACATGTTGCTACGCAGTTATTGAATATTATTGGCTTCGTGCATTTGCAAATAATCGGCTTTTTTCTTGTTGTCTCTGCCATTTCTCTACATTTTTGATGTGGTTGACTTATTCACCTGTTAAACAATTGGACATTAATGTGACCTCTATTTTATTTTACCATTGCACAATGCATAGTGGTCCTTTGAATAAAGCGTTGTACTTACCTTTTGGCATTTGCTTGTTGCCTGTCTATGAGGAATATAAACTATGAGGAATAAATTTTATGCCCACATATACTACAATACTAATCATTTTTTTCGGGCACTGGTTTTTGAATCAACATATTTATTATACCACTTCTAACAATTGCCTTCTAACTTGACTTTTAAACTTGATTGGGATTAAAAGATTTTAAAAAGCACTTTTTTCAATCATGATTTCTGAAATTTATGATTTGCCTGTTAGCAAGCAATTGGAATGATAATATTTTCTGTGTATTTTACTCCCATCAACCTATTTTGGCTATCAGTGGAAATTAAACTTGATTCTTCCTTTCTTCAAAGTTCAAACCTGCATGCTTTTACAAGCAGAACCATTCCACTGCATATTGCTCGCTTCCAAATCTTTGTTTATCCAAAGTCTTATAAGAATGGTGGTAACTCCCTTAAACATATAAGATAAACATAATAGTCCACTATATATCTTCCCAAGTCACTAAATTTGCAGCTTAAAAAGCATTAATATAATCCTGTACCCCAAGAATCACGTTGTTCTTCTTGTACCATAGTTCTCCCCTAACTGTGCAGCACTATTTTTCTTTTTTATCAGAGGGCGGGACGGGCTTAGCCTGGTTCACAACAAATGATTATGACATATACAACCTTGTAAATTTGTAATCTTTTATGCTTCTGCACTTATCTTGTATGCTTCAAATTTTCCAAACACATCAATTGTGATATCCTTGGTACTTCACATTAGCACCCTTTCAAATTTACACTGCACAATGACTAACACAGGTCAAGGGAATGTTTCAAGCAATATTATGTACATTGGATTATACCCAAAAATATATATATAGCCCATACAAGTCTACACAATCATAACTTGAAGCATAAACAATGAGAACTCATCAATGATCATCGTTTGCTTTAAAATGCTGAGAATACTTTAGGATTTTTTAGTGTACTCCTGAGTTTGTAGCAAACTTGGCTAGTTTATCTCAGTCAGATGTGTGTGACAAAATCTGTCCCAAGTTTCACCAAAATGGCTGAGTCCAGCATTTACTTAAGTAAATGTTGGACTCGCTGCTTTGGCATTAAACATCTTAAAATGTTACATGTAAATTCTTGTTTTATGTTTGAAATAAGTAGCATAAACATTCATGCATGCCGTATCCTAGTATGTATTCTCAATTATAGTAGTAGCCTTGAGCTCTCTCACATAGCTGTCATGGTTACACAGAAAATATTCAAAAGATTGTTATGTTGTCATAAAATATAGCTTAGTCTCTCATTAATAATTAATATTAACATCTATTAACATAACTTTTACTTTGAATTTTGTTAAACAGATTCAAATTGTCTTCCAAAATTTGCAAAATAAAAAAATGTCTTCATCAAATCCACAATATCCACTTTGTAAATATGTGGATAGGCAAAAACCTCCAAAAGGTGCTAAGGGGACAGCAACAATAAAATGCACTTTATGTCAGTTTGAATGGAAAGGGAGCTATACCAGAGTTAAAGTTCATTTTATGCAGATACCAAGGAAGGGTGTTGATAGTTGCACTGGAGACCCAAATGATCCCACTAGACTCCCTAGTGCACAAAGAGAGCAACAAAAGGCTGATGGTAAGGAAAGCAAAGAAATCTCTAGGCCATGTCACAATGTGGCTGAAAATGATGATTCAAATAAAAAAGAATTACCATCTGATCATGAAGTTCAAGTTGGTGATGACCATGTGTCAATGTCATCTACAACATCAAAAAGCACTACCAGTCAAACACGCAAGAAGCCTAAACTTGGTGGCCTTTATGACATGTTTGATGTGAAAGTTAGGGAGGGTGTTGACCTTGCAATAGCAAGATTTTTTCTTGCATGTGGCATTTCCTTCAATGCAGCCCGTTCCCCCTATTATGAGCAAATGGTTCATGCTATTAACGATGGACCTCAAGGGTCTAAAGCTCCTGGTTATGAAAAACTCTGAACTGTATTGGTGGACAAAGAGAAAACCCGTTTTGAGAAGGCAATGGCACCCTTGAAAGCATCTTGGAGTGTAGATGGATGCTCAATTGTCATGGATGGATGGGCTGATTATAGGAATCGTCTATTAATAAACATCATTGTTTCTTCCATGTTTGACCCTTATTTTCTCAGAGCCATTGATTGTTTTGGTCAAGAAAAGAACACTATGTTCTTAAAATACCAACTATGTGATGCCATTGCAGAGGTGAGGCCATCCAATGTTGTTCAAGTTATTACTGATGTAGCTCCAATGTGCAAAGCAGCAGAGGCAATGGTTCAAAAGGAGTACAAGTAAGTGACAAGTTTCAACTTTCATGATTTATCTTCTATTTAAATTACATAAATGATAAATTAAATTTTTTATTTTGAGTACAAGTTTGATTTGTTTTAACTTTAGTCCTTTATTACATTTTGATTTATTAATATTTTAATTTTGTCCTTGATGTACCCAGGCATATTTTTTGGACACCATGTGCAATTCATTCTTTGAATAATGCATTGAAAGACATTGGGAAAATTGAATGGATTCAAGCATTAATTGAAAATGGCCACAAAATTCAAATGTTTATATGCAACCATCATCAATGACAAGCCATATACTGCAAGCATGCAAAAATGGAGCTTCTTAAACTAGCAGATACCAGATTTGCAACTTACTACATTTTACTTAGGCACCTTGTGGAAATGAAGGAGGTTTTATTTGCCACAGTCGTATGTGACATGTGGGAACAGTGGAGGTTATCTACCTCAGATGCAGCTTTGGAGGTGAAGTGGTTGATTTTTAATGATAATTTTTGGGTTGATGCCAAATTTGTTATGAAAATTAAGAACCAATTTGTGATATAATCCGCTATGCAAACACAGATGGTCCATGTTTACGTGAGATTTATGAGAATATGGACTCCATGTGTGAGAGGATCCAAACCATCACAGATAGGAAGGATCCTACTTTATGGCCACAACTGAAAGAGTTTATACATGGGTGTTGGAATAAACTGAACAACCCTCTTCATATGACAACTTATGCAGTTAATCCACAATGGTATGATCCCACAACAGGAAGGAGGCCTCCATCCCAAAATAGAAAGGTGTTAAAAGGATTCTTGAACGTTGTCAAGAAAATTTATGGTAGTACAGAAGCCTCTGACATACGATCTCCGTTTGCCCAATTTTCACGTGGCCGAGGTGTCTTTGGTTCACATACATCTTTGCCAGATAGACACAAAAAGAAGGATCCAATTGATTGGTGATGGCTTCATGGTGTTGATGCTCCTAAGTTGCAGCAATTTGCCATACAGTTACTTGGATAGGTAGCTATTTTGGAGTTCTTCATCTTATTCAAAAATTGAAAAATTCTTCAATTAAATTATAAATTAATTTTAATTTTTAAATTAAATATTTCATTTTTAGTTTATTTTTTATTTTTAAAATTTTAATTAATTTACTGGACTTCCTATAATATTTCAGGTAGCTAGTTCTTCATCTTGTGAGAGGAATTGGAGTACGTACACCTTTATTCATTCAATAAAGAGAACTAGGTTGGCCTCAAAGAAGGCAGAGAACTTAGTGTACATTCATAGCACACTTCGTCTCATATCTCGAAAAGACCTTGTGTACAAGGAGGGTCCTTTCAAGAGATGGGACCAACACATAGATGATGCTATGTGTGTGAAGGCGGCGATACAACCAGATGGCCTTATTGAGCTACCTCCAATTGCTATGGATGAGCGAGAGCCTCAAGATGAGAGTGATTCCTACCTACAAAGCATGCTAGCTGAAGATCTAAGTGATGTTGGTGACATGGATGTTGATGACATGGCTTGAGGAAGCCATTGTTCATTAGGCTTTAGCTATTTTTATTTTAGTATTTTAAAATTTCCTAGTTCATGTTTGGAGATGCCTTAAGGCAAATTTTGAATGTAGTATCACAATGGACATCTATCATGATTCATGATTCTTATTAATATGTAAACAATGAACAGTTTTTTGGTGATAAATTTTGAAATTTCAATGTGAATGTTGAATGTTCAATGATGTGCATGTTTAAATGATTAAAGTTTTCTTGTTTAACATTGAAAAATATACAAATTCAAATTTCATATATATATAATATTTAATTTATTAAATTTATAATTATTAAAATTTAATATTAAAATTTAATATTATTATATTACCCAGTGAACCCACACACATTGTTTCAAAAAAATGTTGTCCCCGTCCCCAAACCCATGTTTCCTAGCAACATAGCAAAAGATAACGTATGACAAGAAAACTCGATCATCTTCAATGGAAAAGTATGCTCATAGATAAGAGGAATTTTGTCTTGTTTATCTACCTGTCTCAAAAGCACAGATAAAATCCTTCGAGTAGCCTCATGCATCTCTTGGTCACGAGTTGCAGCCAAAGAATCAACCTGCAACCATTTGGAAATCAACAAGTCACTATATTGAAAAATATGCCATGTATTCCATGATTATGGCAAGAGAATCATGCAAGGAAACAAAGGTAGAGAAAAAGGCATAATAACTACTAGTTACAAATTAGTGGCAAGAACCAAATTTTGACTTTGCCATTATATTCAACTAAAATGTAGTCCACATGCATTCGCAATCAACTTCAACTCATTCCATTAACTGAGGCAAGGGAAAAACGGTAAACAAAACATAAAAGTACATGGTCACATGGCCAAAACATATTTAAAGTTAAATTTTTATGTTTGGCTTGTGGTTAAGAGAGAAACGAAAGCCCCTATAAGAGAATCATCTTACCCAAACCATAGAACTAACAATTATGGACCTCGAATATGGTAGAGATAAATCACCATAGCTTCACAAGAACTAGTTCATGAGTTCCAACGTCCCAAGGAACTTTGGACTAAATACAGGACATTCCATTTTGCTAAGGGATGGCATTGGGAATGTTGTTAGGATTCCCAACCTTCCCAATTAGTTTCCAACCTAAAAAGGGAGGTGTTTCACAAACTTCTCAAAAGTCGTGCACCTTGTTAGGCCCCAAGAAATGCAAAACAACAAGACTGTTTTAGCGCCAACTAAGCCAATGGCGCTATCTTGGTTAATAGACCCAAAAATCAATAGAAGTAGCAAAACAAATGAAGAAAAAAACTCCACCCAAAGCTAACAACTAGAAAAATGCTTCCCTAATCCCCACCAATTATGCATGTATATATCACATATAATGTAACTCGTTATTTTGAACTTATTATCATTTTTATTTGCAAGATCTTGTTTCTTCTTAATGGAGGTGTAATCACATGAACTAGCATCTAAGTGGAAAAATACCAATACACATGCAACCTTGGGATAGCTAATAGCTCTATCACTGTCACCTCAATACAACCTCCTTTTCACTTTTGGCTGGCTCTCTAAAGGGAAAGTAGGGTATCCCTTAACCATGCAATGACTATGAGAGCCTAAGAAGCTAAATATTAAGATGATTTAACACAAATTCCAAGACTTACTTTAATGATAAAGAATCAAATCCAATGAGAGATATAGCTTTGCAAGAAATGAAAGATTCAATGCTTACGATGCAATGCTTTATACGAGTTAATCTAGCCTCAGTTGAACAAACATACATCACATAAATCCACTTACATGTGAAAGCAATTATGAAATATGTGGATCAATTCAAATCTGGTTTTAGATTACTTACAGAAGTTTCTAGATTTGAGCCTTCGTGGTGAAAACCACTTGCTCAAACTCTTCAAATGGCGTCACTTTAAGCTCAAAGAGTTAGAATACAAATCTGATCTACGATATTCAAGATTTAATTCTGAATTTCTTGCAATCAATGACAACGCAAGTAAAAGATGAATTCTTGAAGTACAAACATAGGTTAATCCACAATTTGACTATAGCTATATAAAACTTGAAATAGCTCCAAATTATGATTTAATAGACAAGTTGAAAGTGTGATTATGACTATGCCAAAGTGCTAGACTTAATCAAACTGCGAATCTAATTTGCGACATGAAATAGAAAAATCCTTATTTGCCTTAATCTATGTTGTTGGAAACGCTGCCCCCAAGGGCGTTTTAGCCAGGGACCGAAACGAAAACGCTGAAACGTGTACAGTATGGCCTAGAAACTCGTTTCCGGCCGTACTAGCAAGTTTCACGTTGGGGAAACATGCCCAGTACGGCCGGTAACGAGTTTCCAAGCTATACGACAGCATTTCCACTTGAAGTTACAATTTTTCCTTTATTTTTTATTTTTTTCGCTTTTAATGATTGATTGGGCAAATAAAATATCCGGTGGATGCTTCTAGATGCCTCTCTCAAGTTATAAAAAGACACTCGCCTCATTCCCTCATCACACGAATTGAGCAGTTCGTTTCACTTGGAGACGAACAATTTTAGAAAGGAAAAAAGAGGAAGAGAGCAGTGGTTTCAGCTAGGGAATTTTCAACAGTGAGCAAAGGAGATTTCAGTAGCAAGACAAAGAGATTTAAGCAGCAAGAGAGAGATTTCATCAGTAGATTTGAAGTGCAGAGTTTCTGGCTACAACATTCTTGGTTTTTGGCTCAGCTATAACCATATTTCTCGTCTTTTCTAGCATTTTGGGGTAGCTTCAACTACAGAAAATTAATTTGGGTAAGAAGCATTCATTTTCTTAGTTTTTTCCTACTATTCTTCAATTTTTTGAGGGTTTATGCTTCCAAATATATAAAAAAACCTTTTTTTCTTTACAGATTTGTTTTTTTATTCTTTTTTTTGTAGCAATGGCTTCCAACCAAGGTACAACTACAAGTTCAAACCCCAGG
>APFE031572008.1:0-20455 GCA_000404065.3 Pinus taeda | reverse complement strand
GAAATTCGACCAGCGCGGAAAACCCGTGTGCTTCCACGTTGGCAGCGCACCAGTCACACTATCATCTGCCAGTCAGCGCGGTTATTTTAATAATAGTCGCGATGATCCAATAAACTTAGGCAAAGAGGGCTTTTTGGCCATTTCAGAGAGCATGAGCATGATGGATTTGATTTTATGACACAGTAGGGAGACTGACAAGGTGACAGTGACATTTTACTGTGTAACAGCGAGTTCGGAGCTGGAAGTGTACAATTGAGTCATAGGGTTGTTTTCCCTAAGCATTGTATTGTAAATTAGTGTAAAGTCAACCTACCCATGGTCCCCAGACCATGGAATTGTATAAATAGAGCGAAGCTCTAAGTTGTAAAGTGAGTTGATAAGAATAAGAGTAGCGAAGGAATGGTTCGAGCTTAGAGTATAATTCTAAGTGTCTTGGTTGTAGTAGTAGGAAGCGACTTTGCAACTGAGTGCGCAGAGGCCTAGTAGAGTCTGCAGTTGAGTGCGCAGACCCCTACAACTGAGTGCGCAAGGCAAAGTCGATTTTGTAATCGGGACAGAAAGCTAATAAATAGAAGTTGATTCCTAATTCTGTGTACTTGTTGTGCGTATCTTCTTTATGGTTATGATCATTTATGTATCGCGAGCACTGATATAATTGTTGAATATGTTGTACTAACCCTAAATCTTACACACATAAGCTAAGTAAATGGTTAATAAGAGAGGAACTTGGGTATTATATACGGCACGCCCTGAGCAGGGCTGCGTTGAAGCTTCACTGCAGGTTGCGAAGGGTTTGCAAGTGTGTGTAGTGATAGGTCAAACCGCGGACCTCCAGAAGCCCATCAGACATCCCACGGGTGCGAAAACCTAGTTCTAGCACCCTCTCATACTACTTCAGGTGAGATCTCAGTCCGCGCTCTACAGACTATTGCCGAAAGGGCCAATAGTACCAGGATTTGCTTGGCTAAATCATCTGCAAACCTAGGTCAGGCCCCACTAAGCCAAAAACAAATGTGCTAAATGTAATTTCTAAATCAACACTAACCTAATGTTGTTATCTAAGTTACAGAAGTAAAGAGCATCAAGCCAAACTAATATGTAAGGAAGGAAACTAAACTAAGTCTATTTTTGGTTTTTTGGTTTTTTTTGGCAAAATCAAGCATGCAAGTTAATTTTTCTTGTAGACGTGACAGGTGGATGGAAGGTGTTTGAGGATGGCTAGAAGGAGTATTACGATGATTGGACAATGTTGGAGTCTGATTGAATAACCAAATCTAAGCTCAGGAGTGGCAGCGTTTAATGAATACGTGGAACAAAGTTTAGGAAGGAGTCAAGCGGAAGAGCAATCGAAGATCGAAATAAATGGAAGGGAGACGTAATGAAGTAGCAGTGCATGGGAACCATTTGATCAGTCATATCAACAAACAGTATAAATGGAAGATGAGTGGTAGAGATCGTATCACAGGAGATTAAGTGAATAGATGGATGAATAGGACTAACGGAAGATGAGCGGTCGAGATCTTATCACGGGGGTTAAGTGAATAGATGGATGAATAGGATTAACAGGAGATGAATGGCGGAGATCTTATCGCAGGGGATTAAGTGAATAGTTAGATGAATAGGATTAACGGAAGATGGATGGCAGATATCTTATCGCGGGAGGTTAAGTCAATAGATGGATGAACAGGATTAACGGGAGATGAATGGCGAAGATCTTATCGCGGGAGATGAATTCAATAGACAGATGGATCACATCATGTCACATGTCGATAGAAGGGTGGAAAATGTATGGAATGATAGAGCAGGTTTTCGTAGGTGGTAAGCAGTTTCTCACATGCCCTCAAAGCTGTAAGAAAAATTCCTAAATTTTACGTGATTAGCCTAAGTGAGTGACACGTAGCACGAGAAAACCACTTTTCTCTCATGCTCTCGGGCGAATATCGGTCGTGCAAGAATTCGTGCAAGATTATGCCATAGTCGTTGGATCATACGGGATTGATCAATGGTGGAGATTAGCCAAGCTAATTAGCAATCGGGTGACGTGATAGTCATTGGATCAGGCGAGGCAGATCAACGATGGAGATTCGAAGCACCTAAAGTCAAACGTTGAAATGAATATGCATGCGGTTGATGGTGATTGGCCAGGTTTGTTGTGGATCGAATGGTAAGGAAATCTACGAGAATAATCTAATTAAGACATGATTTATTAGCTTCCACATATATTATGGATGGAGATAGTGCTGAAGGAAATGAAAATACAAGTGAGATATTATTACAAAAGAAGAGTGATGGAAAAAGATGATGATAAAATGAACCAAGTACTGAATCAAGACAAAAAACTTCCAAAGCTCATGCAAGAACTAGAAATTTGTGTTTTTGGGGTTGTTGAAGGGTCTCTTCCTCAATTCATGGTCCTAGAGGGAGGGGGTGAGGCCGAGACACCTGCTGACAACCTTATGGTGATCTTTTTATCCTTGCTAACCTACTAATTGAAAGAAGGCATAAATGGAAGAAAACTAAAACACAACCAATATATGCTACACTATTGTAATGGAAATGTAGCTACTGAAGCAAATGAATGATTAAACCATGAATCTATGCTAGCATACATGTACAATAAAGAGGATCCTTAGGTTCTAGGGTTGGGCCCTAACCCAAGAGCTTTAGCCCTCTGAGTTAACTTAGTGCTGGCTCAAGACAAAACTCATTCTTATTATCAAAACAATAGATTACATAAAAAATTGTCACAAGTCTTGCAGCTCGAAAATAGAGTAAAGTTTTACAATAAAAAATCTAAATCCTACTTAGGTCCTAGGCCTCTCTACTTATACTGCTGAAGTCTCCAACAACTTCCTTAAAATTAGGGAGGCTCAGCTCCCAAAATCGAGATAAACTGGTGCTTTGACTTTCACTTGCGCGATTGCCTTCTAGTCCTCATGATTTGGTTGTTTGCACTCCGAGCTGATGGAGGAATATGCAAATGGAGGGGTATAAATGAGGAGGATTTACCTCCTATAATTCTTCTCCCTTGTCCCATTCAAGTTTTGACCAAGGTCTTTGCCAAAATCCCTTTCTTTTATCCTTTAATCTTGCATTAAATGCACATTAGACCACAAAGCAAAATATCCAACTCTAACTCATCTCATAAACAAAATATAATCAAAAGAATGCAATAAGTTGTGAGAATAGTTGGTTTGACTAGGCTAGGAGGTGAATTAAGGCCCATATAATTACCCAATGATGAGGGTCATCATTCCCCCCTACTGAAAGTGCTGCTCATCCTCTAAGCAACTTAGTCAATGTCCATGTCCTTCATGGCTCTGGTAGCCTCTCTGACATCCCATGCCTCTATTGTCGTCTCTTCTTCTTGTTCATAGAAGCTTGCTTTCCTTTCTACTTCTTCCCACTGCCTCTTTTCTTCTTCTTCTTTTCTCCCTTCTAGCATCCCTAAGAGTAGTGGTGGGCTGAGTTTTAGGCCTATCCAATTGACCTTCAACCTTTGCATTTATTTCTTATACGTAGGTGTCTTGTTGAGTACCTCTCTCCACCTTTGAGGGGAGTGATATTCTTTGATCTTCAAGCTATGTGGCAGTGTGTTCCATCTCCTGAAGTAGGCATGTATACTATCATCTCCTAGCAACCTAAACATATCCTCAAAAAGTGAAATTGCTTGCTCTTGAGTAGCAAGATATCTAGGTGCCAGCTGAGGATCATTTACAATTAGAGTATGGGTGCTGATTAGGGACTTGGGATTTGATTGTTTAGCTCTAATGAAAAGATGTTCATTCTCTGCATCCCTTGAATCCTCATGGTTCATCCATGATGCCAAAGCCATTAATTGTAGATCTCCTAGCTTGCCATTAGGATCCCAAACATTCATGTTTGTGAGGGCCATGCTGTGCAAGTAAAACTTAGCCATTTTGGCCCTATCCTCTAGTGTACTTTGATCAGAAAGATCAATAAACTGCCTGTAGTCCTGAAATGGCATGGTGCCCCTTTGTGCTAGTGTTTTAATCAAAATTGCAGCCATTATTGTTTGAGGTAAAGAGCATAGATTTAGTTGGCATCCTACACTGGATGGCCTCCAAGGAGAGGCTGGCCATACATGCTAGTTGGTTTTCCCTTTCCTGTAGCTATCCTCTCAGCCATGCATTTTCCCTCTCAAGTTGATCTCTCATTATTGCTTCTCTGTCACTTAAGCCACTTAGCTCTTTGTTTTTCTTATCTTCTTCCTCTTGCTGTTCTTTCTCATCTCCATCAATTTCTTCCTTCATTTCCTCCTCTGTTTCAACATCATCCTCCTTCTCTTCTCCTTCATCATGTTCCTCTGTATTAATTTATTCTTCATCCATCTCATCCCCATGTTGGTACCAATTTATGACTGATTATTTTATGTAAAACCCCTCTTTTATTCATCATTTCCCTTTATTTAGCCTTTAAATTTCCTCCATATTCCTTAGAAATTGATTGATATAATGTTATTTCCATTATTTTTATCTTGCAATTAATCTTGGGAATTTTTGTGTTAAAATTGAAAATTTCCAGAAAATTACAAGTTGTTGTAACTTCCTGTAATGGCTCCATGGTTTGACATGTTTCAAGACAGGTTGGCAAATTCGAAGACCTGGGGATTGATGCTAAATGTACAAGGATGGTGGAATATCTATCCACCCTTGGATTTGAATATTATAGGTGGTCAGTCAACAGTATTCAAACCCAACTATTTTAGCAGAAATTCCAGATTTTGTGAACATATTTTGCTATTTTTGAGATTTTGCTCAAATTTAGGATCTAAACTAGTTCGACCTCCTTTGATGTAATTGTTAGGATTTCATTAGGATTATGAGGAGTATGAATATCTTCCTCTTGTTATGAATATTTATGATAAATAACTCAAAAGGAGAATTATGTAGTTTAGTTCTTTTTTATACATGAAAAACTTGGGAACGCGGTTTATGTATTTTTTATTTCCAGACTTGAATACATAGATATAGTGTTGGAGTCCATATTTATGTTTCAGATCCAGTGGTTGTCTTCATTTGAACTATTCTAAGGTGTGCTTGCAAAGTGTGGAGGGTCCCCACTACAGAGCTGGTACACTTTTCCTTGAATTTTCTTTTACAATTGCATAGATAGATCTGATACTTAGAATTGTCATTCAATTCATATGCTGAAAGTTTACAAAATTGGAAATTGTTAATTGAAGAGATCCATATTTGTTGTGAAAGAGTTTTGTAAGAAAACCTTAATTGATATTCTTCTTGAAATTGATAATTGTGCTTGCTATTTCATGGTTTTTATCTCATAGCTTGATCTATAGTTTGTCATTCATTGGTTATGATTTGTAGTTGCAGAGCTCAATTGGTAGTTTGATGATTGAACCTTGTAAGAGGTTCCACTATCATTAATCTTCAAAGCTACATATTTCATTTACTGTTTTGTGTGATAAGTAATTAGGACTCTATTTTCCATATAGACAATTAGATTTGTTTCATTTAAGTCAATGCTTAATTGTTAAAAAGGCAAAGAGAAACTTCTTGTAAAAGAGCATTGTTGATTTTTTCACACTAAGCTATCATTTAGAAACCAAATCCTTCTAGATCTATATATATTATATAGCACCTCTAAGTGTACCTACTCAGGCTGACAAAGAAATTGAAGCTTGATTTACATCAGTAAGTAAGACCCAATATTTTGGTGTCGTTGCCGAGGAGGTGCAACTAGGAAGATTTAGGAAAAAAAAATAAAAAATCATAAATAAACAAAACAACAAAAACACAGATATAGTTTTAATTATTTAAGCCATGATTATTTATGTCTATTCCTCGTGATGAAAAAGGAAGATTCACAAAACCTCCCACCCAACAGCTAACCCTCCAATGGGAGAAGAAACTTTAGAGAGGATTGAGTACACAACACCAACTAGAAAAGTTATTGTGGAAGAACTTGAGGAAAAACAAAGATCGGGCCAGAGACTTACTCTCCTTTAAAGACAAATCCTACTAGCTTATGAGGCAAAGAAAAGACATATACCTGAGTCTTCTACAGTGGGGAAACTAAAAGAGAGTAGTACAAGAATCCAACAACCTATCCTTGAATAGATTGTTCCTCAAGAATCAAAACAGGAAGAAGAGATATAAACCTTTGACAAGCCACATATTACAATGGTTGAAGAAGGAGGATCAGCCAAAGGGCCTACTGCAGAACAACTCAGATAATATGAGAGACAAATGGAAGAAAGGAGAAGACAAAGAGAGCTTGAAGAAAAACAAGGAAATGATACTCTGTTGAAGGAAATCAAAATCCACCAGAAGGAGAGGAATCAACATTTAAATTTCCAGTTCAAGATAGAGGAGAGTACATGGATGAGGAAATTAAAATGAAAAATTTCCCACCTTCTGTATTACAAAACATTTATGGCATGGCATCTAAAGGCCCTGGTTCATTTTTGTTTGAATTTGATATGGTAAGCTGAACCTATGGATATACAGATGATGCACACAGACTTCGACTTTCCTGCCACATCAAAGCATCAACACTTAGGTGGTTCATGGGATTAGGTGAACACACAGTCACTAATTGGGATAACACGAGAAAAATCTTTTTGAAAAAGTATCAACCTTATTGTCAACCAAAAGACTCTAAACATGACATCTTTAGAATGAATCAACAAGAAGACGAGACCTTAGAAGAATACTTGGAAAGATTTTTTATACAATCTGCAAAAATCAAAACATAGAGCCATGTCTACTAATCTTATTCGAACAATATTTCTTAAGGGCATCCGGGATGAATATATAGATGACCTCAATCTCATGGGTAAAGGGGACATTTCTAATTTACCTTTTGATGAGATTGCTGACTTGTGTCAGAAGTACTCCAGTAGTAGAGCAAGAAATGGAAGAAGAGCTACGACATCTAGAATCACTAAATACACCATAGGAAATATTACCAGAGTTGAACTAGGAAATCTATTTGAAGATTTTAAAACAGACCTCTTAAGCACTTTGGGAATCAAATAGAAACTTTGAAAGCAAAGAAAAGACAAGATGAACAAGAACAAGTGTTGTCTATATTCTGTCCTAAATGCTGAAAAAAACATGCTTTGAAAGAATGTCCTTTAGATAATGTCAGGTATGTGGGTTTTGTACAAAAAATTATGACACTAATAACCACTCTAAGATCAAAGTTTTACAGAGTTATAACTTGCAAGCTAATGCAAAGATGGAGAACTTATATTTTGTGGGAGCTCGGAGACCATGGCAGCCAAGACCTCTAGTATGTTTCAAAACCCAAATCCAACAAATTATCAGATGCTTGTTCATAATGCTTGGAATGTTCCTATGCCATGGAAAAATTGGTTTAATCAGCAGCAACAACCTTATCCACATCATGGATGGAGAGGATATTCACATCCTCAACAATTTCCTCAACAACCACCTCAGCAATATCAACAGCCATTTAATCACCCATATCCTCAACAATATCAACAACAATACTCTCATCCATATCCACCACAGTACACATAGCAATACCCTTAGCAATCAATTGCTTATCAACAGCAAAACCCTCAATAAGCCTTACCTACTCCTCCACCAATGAATCGACCACAGCTACAATTACCATCTAATCAACCTCTTAAACCTATGCATCTTCCTGCTCAACCAGTAGCTAATCCAAATAATCGATTGGACAACTAGTGTACAGTGTGGATGAGGGACCATCGTACCCAATTCTACCTTTGCAAAACATATAACTTAGATCCGTCGAACTCTTCACACAGAACCTTCACCTCCACCTGTTTCAACGAAAGGGAGTTCAAATAAAACTGATGAACACAAATTTCCAATGCACAGTAAGCAAGATGATTTAGAACAAGGGAAACAAATTAAGACAGTGTTGTCACCTCCTTTTCTTGAGTAGTTACTTCAACCAAAATTACCCACACCTCTGCCATAATTCGATGTTTTGGATGAGCTGAGAAATGTGTATGTGAAAATGCCATTGCTCTAGGAAATTAAGGATATTCCAATTTATACCAAATCCATCAAATAACTCTGTCTTAAAAAGCCTGCAAAGAAAAGATTTAATCCACAGACCATTCACGTTATTAGCAATTTAGCTGGCCTTATGTCAAATGTCATTTCTATGGAGAAATATGTTGACCTTGGTATACCTAGAGTTACAGCAATCATCAACAAAATCTCCATTCCAAATACTCTCATTGATTTGGGAGCTGCAATAAATGTCATGACATTGGATACAATGAAAACCTTACAATTGACAAATTTACAGTCAACACCAATTGTTTTGGAATTAAAAAATCGCTCTAAAGTCATTCCTGAAGGGATATTGAAAGATATAATTGTTTCACTGGACTCTTGGGAGTATCCAATTTACTAGTTCTCCGGCCAAAGTCAAACTTAGGAGGACACCCTCTCGTACTTGGCAGACCATGGTTGGCAACTATTAATGCATTTATTGGGTGTAGATCGGGTAATATGATCATTTCCAAAGGAACAGAGAGAAAACAACCTACCTTATACCCATCATCCCAAGCTCCAACAGTAACACATAACATATGGCTTGATGATAAATACAATGATAGAGAAGAAATACAATATGTTTTAAGCATCAATCAAATTTATGATTTCAGGGAAGACAATAATGAAGATTTCGTAGAAATGTTTATCTCTCAACCTGATGTTTCAGAGGAATTGAGAAATGAACAATACACTGCTGCAGATCAAATATTAGCACAGAGCTTTCAGGAAACTTGTACCATATATTCTCTGAAAACATTATTTGAAGATATCTTTCCAATCAAGTCCATTACGAACACACAAAGCAAGACTGTAGAAATCAGACCAGGAAAAACATTGAACGTCGGAGCATTTTTAGATTCATCTCAAGAACATAAATTGCTTGATTTTCTGACCAAATATCAAAGGCATTTTCTTGGGACTACATTGACATGCAGGGAATTCACCCAGAAACTTGCACACACCGTATCTATACAGACACTAGTATTCAACCAGTGAGGCAAACATAGAGAAGGATGAACCCCATGCTTAAAGAGATTGTAAGAGATGAATTGTAGAAGCTACTGAAAGTAAATTTCATTTACCCCATCTCTGACAGCCAATGGGTATCTTCACTAGTGATAGTCCCCAAGAAAAATGGTAAGTGGCGAGTTTGTGTTGATTACAGAGAACTAAATAAAGCCACCCTTAAAGATTATTTTCCATTTCCATTTATTGACCAAGTTTTGGATACATTGGCTGGAAAAATATCATTTTCCTTCCTGGATGGTTTAGCGGTTACAATAAGATCAACATAGCCTTAGAAGACCAAGACAAAACAACATTTACCTGTCTCTGGGGCACATATGCTTACAAAGTTTTACCATTTGGCTTGTGCAATGCTCCAGCAACATTTCAGAGAGCAGTATTAGCAATATTTGCTGATCTGGTTCATGAATGTGTTGAAGTATATATGAATGATTTTTTAGTATATGGTGATTCCTTTGACCATTCTTTGCAAAATCTTGAGAAATTTTTAAAACATGTATAGAAACCAACTTGTCTTTAAGCAATGAAAAATGTTATATGATGTTGAATGAGGGAATAGTCTTAAGACATCATGTTTCTTCCGAGGGAATCGAGGTAGATCAAACCAAAATTCAAATTATTGTCAAATTGCTAATTCCAACAAATCAAAAAGATGTAAGAAGCTTTCTTGGTTATGTAAGTTATTATAGGAGATTTATTGAAAACTTTAGTAAGATAGATTTGCCTTTGTTTAAGCTTCTTGCAAAAGATGTATCTTTCAATTGGAATGATGCTTGTCAAAATGCTTTTGAGAAACTTAAAGAGAAATTGTCCACATCTCTAGTTTTGAGGGGACCCAATTGGACTTCACCTTTTCACATCTCCACTAATGCATTTGATACAGCAGTAGGGGCTTCATTAGGGCAGAAAGAAAATGCTTTAACTTATGCCATTTACTTCATCAGTAAAAAATTGACTCTTGTTGAACTCAACTACACAGTAACTGAACATCACAATCTAGCACCACCGCGAGGGAAGGATCCGAGGACAAGGATGGAGGCTGTTCATGGGCTTAGGGTTTTAGAAGGTCCGATTTGCGCCGCTGCAGGCCCAAAAGACTTGCTCTGCTGTAGATCGGACAGAATCCTGATGGATGGACCTTCAGTTTTCGAAGTTTCCCTCTGGCTATGGGCTGAATCATCTGATGGAAAGGACTTACATGATTTGAACCACAGAGAACAGATTCCGAAGCGTTTCCCCCCCTTCTGGACGCAGGTTCGTCTTGATGCGCTCTCCGCAAACGCTCTGCACAAGACTGGTAGATATGCCCACATCTATGGCTTGCTGTGGAACCGATCTGCCGATCTAGGGCCGATTTTAAATGGCACGGTCGAAGTCAAAGCACGGGGGGGGAGTATGGACCCGGTTCCTTGGTATTTTGAGGTTTCTCTGCTTTCTTTAACGCAGATCTGGGATTTTATCATCTTGACGCATCGTTCTGACAGAGGGCTCGTAGACTACGACATGCAAATGAGAGATAGCCTCAACATGAACCCCGATCTGGGAAACGACCCAACAGATCGGGTCGAATACTCGAGAAAAGGAGCGGATCTATCAGATCCGAGCAGATCCAGGCAAAAGCAAAATGGAAGTTCGCCAGATCCAGAACACAAATCAGAGAAACGGGACTTGATCAAGGCAGACACAGTGGATCTGAAGCAAATCTTCATCAGATCAACAGAAGGCAGACACGTTTGTGTGCAGATCTGGGACCGGATGAGTGCCTTGGAGCTAAAAAAAGAGATCCAGGACAAACTGGGAACTCCAGTTGCATTACAAATTCTAATATTTTCTGGGCACTGCTTGCAGGATCAACATACACTCCAGCATTACAGGGTTGCAAAGGACTCAACTATTTTCCTCAATCACAGATTGCGAGGTGGATCTAAGGGAGCTACCTCAAAACCTACAAGCACCTATCATGATGCAGCCAAAGGGAAATAATTTCCAAAGGGGAAAGAATCTACAACTGTTAATGCACCTCCAGGGCAGTATATCGTGGATCAAGCGCTAGAGAATCCCTCCATCTCGCTGGATTTACCAGAGGTAAAGTATATATTCTCAGATCTACAAAAAAATGCTGTTATTTGTAGATTTAACGGCTTCTGGCCTAGAACAGGTGCTTTGTACCAATGGATTCACACGGTCTGGACAAAAAACTGCCAAATTCACCTATGCTCCAAGGGTTTCTTCATAGTAACTTTCCGCGCAGAAGAAGAAAGGGAAAAAATCCTCAGTGAAGGGCCATGGTTCTGGGGCAGTGCGGGATTGTTTATTATCCCATGGTTCCCGGAGTTTGATGCCAATACTATGGTGGTATCAAGGATGCCAGTATGGGTAAGGTTGCATAATCTTCCGATACATTTTTGGCACTATAAGGCCTTATTAGCTATAGGGAATACCCTAGGAAGAATGTTAAAGGTTGATCCAGAGAGACACATAAAAGGAATTTTTACTTTTGCTAGGATATGTGTCGAAGTAGATCTTAGCCAAGGACTACCTGAAAGCATCATTCTGAATTTCAACAATTCACAGTGGAAACAACCTTTGGACTATGAGAATACAACATTCAGATGTAGGGGATGTCAACAAAAAGGTCATCTGTTTAATGCACGCAAAAGCCACAATAAGAGCAAGCCACAACAAAGGAAGCCAAAAGGATGGCAGAACATAGACGATGTCGTAAAGAAGAGAGCAGAGGAAAAGAAAGCCTCTTCGAAAACAGAAGACGAAGAAACAGAAGCAGAAGAGGATGATATCACCATAGAGGAAGTTGAAACAGGGAACCAGAAGGAAAACATATCAGACAACAAGGCTCCACAGTTTCATCCAAACCAGGCAGAGAGCCACCAAAATCAAGCAGAGCTGACAAGCGTGGATCAAAGCATGGGAGGCATCAAACGACATCATCACTCAGATACTTCAGACTCCGACAAAGAAACAGGCCCGCAGAATACCGAAACACAATTAGTCATTGCTTCGATCGAGCCCACACAAGGAGAGTGGCGCAAGGTCGAAAAGAAAAAGGGGAGAAAAACTTGAAGTATGGCATTCAGTTTTTTACCTCTTTTTTTGTCTCTCTTCTTTTCTCTGTTCTTATTCTTTGTGCACGTTAGTTTTCTAACACTGTGTGGGGTGCGAAAAGCACTCGAGCCCAGGTTGGCAACTTACAGAATGCTTCATTGCATCTGCTAGTGTAACTTTTCATTAATTTATTAATAAAAGGTTACTGTTTTTTTCCTTGGAAAAAAAAAAAAAAAAACTACACAGTAACTGAGAAGGAAATGCTTGCAATCATACATGCTATGAACAAAGTTCATCACTACATAACTGGTTATGAAGTCTTTGTTCACACTGACCACTTTGTCATTAGATACTTAATGAACAAACCTATAACTAATGGTAGGATCACAAGATGGTTACTTTACTGCAGGAATTTAATCTCACAATGTTGGAAAGACCAGAGAAAGAGAACCAGGTAGCAGATTACTTTTCTAGACTATAAAATCTAGGTGAAGTTGCTCCAGTTGAAGATTCATTTCCCGATGAACATTTATTTGCAATTTCAATATTAACACCATGGTATGATGATTTAGCTAATTACTTGTCCATAGGGAAGATACCTCCACCATTCAATTCAAAGGAGAAGAAAAGACTGATCAAGCAAAGTGCAAGATATTCATGGGTTAATAGAGAATTGTTTTATACTGGTTATGATTTAATTATTAGAAGATGTATCAGAGAAGATGAAATTATTGACATACTAAAGTCTTTTCATGATGAACCTTGTGGTGGCCATTTTGCAGCCAAGAGGACAACACACAAAATCCTTAGCCTTGGCTACTATTGGCCATCAATTTTCAAATATTCAAAGAAGTATGTGAGAAGTTGTGACAGCTGTCAATGCATGGGCATACCAAATACCTCAGATGAGATGTCACTACAGCCACAGGTACACCTAGAGCCATTTGAAAAATGGGCCTTGGAATTTGTTGGACCCATAATCCACCTTTCAAGGAAAAAAATACATCTTAGTATGTATAGATTATGTGACTAAATGGGCAGAAGCAAAGGAACTTGTAAGGGAAACTAAGCAAATAGTAGTGAATTTCCTTTTTGAAGAAATTTTTGTTAGATATGGAGTGCCCAGAGAGATAGTAACAAACCAAGGGACTCAATTCACTTCTATATTGGTTCAAGACATCACTGACAAGTTTAAAATCAAACACAGAAGGAGTACACCCTACCATCCACAGACCAATGGCTAAGTGGAATCTACAAACAAGACACTGGAAGGGATCATGACTAAAACAGTGGCAACAAATAGAAAATATTGCGCAGATAAGCTCAATGAGGCACTCTGGGCTTATAGAATCACATGGAAAAACACAACATGGTTTACACCTTATCGGCTGGTGTATGGCAAAGAAGTCATGTTGCCAATAGAATTTCAAATACATACTTACAAATTGGCTGTAGATTTAGGCATTGATCTCTCTAAAGCACAGCAAGAAATAATTATGCAATTGAATCAGTTGGATGAGATGAGACAACAAGTAGTAGAAAGGAAAACATTAATCCAACAACAAAGATGACAATGGCACGATAAATTAATCAAGAAGAAGGAGTTTAAAGATGATGACTGGGCTCTTATAAAGATTATAAAGCCAAATTTACAACACATTGGATGGGCCCTTATGAAATTCTTGAAGTTTTCCAGAATTGATCAATCAAACTCAGAACCATTGACCAAGAAGACCGAACATTTATAGTAGATGGACACAGGCTGAAGATCTACCATAAGCCTCTCAAAAAAAAATATTTCATGAAAACAGTGACACAGCAAAATGAGGTTCAAATAGTACAATAGTATGGTGTGATATCTATGCCTTAGTTATTTTTCTACTTTAAAATAATAAAACATAAAAAAATAAAATAAATAAATAACAGTTTAGATGTGAAAACCAGACTCTGGCACACTCTAAACTCAAATTCTTACAGGAAAACCAAGGAATTGGCCAGTAAGAATTCATTCTTTTTCGTTTGTATTTCAAAACAAAATCCTTTGACTATTTGAATTTCAAATTGATGACTTGAGGACAAGTCATATGATCAACAGTGGAGGAGAAAAGTTTGAACTTTTCATACTTTTTCATCTCCTTATTTTTAGAATTTCATTACAGCAGAGGAAGGAATTTGTTTTACTTTCATTTTTCAGTGGACTTTTCACCAGAGGATTGGTGTTCATTATTTCTCAAGAAGGATTTGTTCAATCTAAATTTAGAACACATCAACAAAGGGACCAGTTGCTTGATAATTTTTGAGAAGGGACTTGTTAAGAAGAAGAAGACTCATCATCAGATTATGTCATGCATGTACACATCAAATAATTCAAGCATGGTTAAATTTCAACAAGGAAACATCTGAAGGCTTGAAGAAATTTTCATTTTAATACTTGAATTTCTTTTATTGATTTCAATTTTTAAATAATGGTTAATGATATTTATTGATTTCAGTTTCTCAATCATTCAACCTATCTTATATCATATTCACTTAGCCTATCCTTCACTCAGGCGAATAGCCTGATTCTTAAGCCTATACTCATTATTATATCCATGTAGGATTTATTCCTACTCTTAAAAACTATCCACCCTAACTTATATATCTTATTTCTTTATCCTGTACATAACACTTCGATCCATAAGTATATACTCCAATACATCAGTCAAATGTGCCAACAGATCCACTAAAACAAACCTAATCAGATCTATTCAAACACACTCACAGATCAGACATTTATGAGGTATGAGGTACAGGTTCAATGATTTAAATATCCATGCAAAATTTTTCATGGTTCTTAACCAATTTTTTTTTACAGAATGCATATGTTATGATGAAACGTTTAGATGATGGTTGAAAAGGGTATTAAGGAAATATTACGAAAAAATGTCATTATAACAGGGATCAACAGATATTTCAAGTAATTAAAGGAGAACATAATGATCTGTAGTTACTCACGATCTCAGCCAAGGTTCATACAATGCCATTATGCCGAAGCTCATCATTTACGAAAATTGAATGTGATTGTTCCTTATAACCACTGGAAAGGTTCATTAGTGTTGAACATTGTGTCTAAAGCTGAAAAGCTCATTAATGAGTGTTTGATAAAGCCTAAATGCATAGAAAAGCATTTTCTCTATTCCTAGAAACCCCGAACTCCTGAGAAACCCTCCTTGAGGTATGCGTGAATTGTAATAAGGAGAGCTATGAGTATGTTGACAATGGAAATGTCAACATACGAGTCTTAAGGGCCAAATTACACAGAACCAGCCAAGAATTGAGAAGGAGATTCCAATTTGAGGATAGTAGTCGTTTTCACTCCAGCAGAGACAAGAATTTCAAGGCATAAGAACAACATTTAGGTCAGCGTAAGACTAGGTAGTTTTTTTTTTTCAAAAACCTTAGTCAATTATTCTTACAGAGTAGGGTAAAAAGTAAAATAATTCTCATGGCAAATAGAACAGAGCCAAAACTATTTAATATTTCTAAACCACATAAACACTATGTAGACATCCTTAGAGCAAAATAATGGTTAGTTTTTCTGGAAAAATTTAATGGAAACAATGAGTTAACAACCAAGGAGTTTTCTTCTTCTTTCACTGAAGAGAGAGCCACAGTAGGGAACCTATCCTTTAGAGTTTCATAGGATATAATTGCCCAAGCTATAGGCATAAGTCCAAAGGGAGAGAAATAATTCAAAACCAAGCAATTTAAGGAGAAATCATGGACACATTTTGTATCTAGATCAAGAGTATCAACAGTTAATTGGAAGACAGGAGTTCCTAGGAGTTGGATTATTCATCCTTGGGATGAAATAGTCTATGTGATTCAAACATTCATAACATGTGAGAGCAGATATAGTATAGTGTATCATTATCATATTAAATTGTCGATGCATTTGAGGGGGGACTGTGTTATAAGTTTACCATATTTTCTTGTGCAGAGTTTAACTAAGATGTACAAAACTATACAAAAATAGAAAAGTAACATGGATAGGAGCTTATATCATTTTGGCTTGGTGAAAATTTTAATTGAGTTTGAATTGCAAAAGATAGGATTATCTTGGAAAATATTTCTGGTTTCTAATGAATTTATAACAGATGAAGAGGAACAAGAAAAGCATCAAAATCCAGAATTATTGGTTGATGTGGATGATGTAGAAGAGGATTTTTCAGGGCACAGACCTAATACCTCTACTCCATCTAGTAGCAGTATAAAACCTTGAAAGATGGCAAGAGAAGAAACTGAGGAAACTGAGAAGGATAAGATTTTTACCACCTATAAAAGGAGGTTTAGAAAGACTAAATTTGGTCAAAAAGGGAAAAAAGTGGAAGAAGATGACATCTTAAAGCAGCCTCAGTATGATTATATACAGGAATTGGAAACAAAGGGCAAGGAGGAATAACCATAGGAACAAAAATTTTCAGGCAAAAAGAAAAGGAAATTGGAAAGGAAAATTGAAAAATTGCAGCAACAACTTATGGAGTCTGAAATTCTGGAAAGAGTTGTGAAGAAAGAAAATTAAACCGTTAAAACACAAAGTAAAAAGTTTCAGGATGAAAATGAGAAGTTGAAGAAGAAGGTCAGGAAACTCCAAGCCTACAAGGTTCATATTGGTAAGAGGGCCTATAAATTATACAAACAGAAGAAGGCCATCAAAACTAAATACCAAATTTTGAAACTGAAACAAGGCCCAGATGAACATTGATGCTTTAATCCAGGCAGCAAAGGTAGAGGTAGAAGCAGAAGCAAAGGGAAGAGATTGACAAGTTAGAATTCATTTGCATGAGGACATGCAAAGTCCTGTGTTTGAGGGAGATGTTGGTACCAATTTATCACTGATTATTTTATGTAAAAACCCTCTTTTATTCATCATTTTCCTTTATTTAGCCTTTAAATTTCCTCCATATTCCTTAGAAAATGATTGATGTAATGTTATTTCCATTATTTTTATCTTGGAATTAATCTTAGGAATTTTTGTGTTAAAATTGAAAATTTCTAGAAAATTACAAGTTGTAACTTCCTGTAATGGCTCCATGGTTTGACATTTTGCAGGACAGCTTAGCAAATTTGAAGACCTGGGGATTGATTATAAATGTAAAAGGATGGTGGAATATCTATCCACTCTCATATTTGAAGATTATAGATGGCCAGTCAACACTGGTCAAACCTAGTTATTTTAGCAAAAATTCCAGATTTTGTGAACATATTTTGCTATTTTTGAGATTTTGCTCAAATTGAGGATCTGAACTAATTCAACCTCCTTTGATGTAATTGTTAGGATTTCATTAGGATTATGAGGAGTAAAAATAGCATCCTCTCGTTGTGAAGATTTATGATAAATAACTCAAAAGGAGAATTATGTAGTTTAGTTTTTTTATACATTAAAAACTTGGGAATGCAGTTTATGTATTTTTTATTTCCAGACTTCAATACAAAGATACAGTGTTGGAGTCCATATATATGTTTCAAATATAGTAATTGTCTTCATTTGAATTAGTCTAAGGTGTGCTTGCAAAGTGTGGACGGCCCCCACTACAGAGCTCGTACACTTTTCCTTGAATTTTCTTTTACAATTGCATAGATAGATCTAATACTTAGAATTGTCATTCAATTCATATACTGCAAGTTTACAAAATTGGAAATTTTTAATTGTAGAGATCCATATATGTTGTGAAAGAGTTTTGTAAGAAAACCTCAATTAGTATTCATCTCGAAATTGATAATTGTGCCTGCTATTTCATGGTTTTTTTCTCATAGCTTGATCTATAGTTTGTTGTTCATTGGTTATGATTCGTAGTTGCAGATCTCAATTGGTAGTTTGATGACTAAACCTTGTAAGAGGTTCCACTATTATTGATCTCCAAAGCTACATATTTCATTTACTATTTTGTGTGATAAGTAATTAGGACTCTATTTTCCATATAGGTAATTAGATTTGTTTCATTTAAGTAAATGCTTAAGTGTTAAAAAGACAAAGAGAAACCTCTTGTAAAATATCATTGTTGATTTTTGCACACTAAGCTATCATTTAGAAACCAAATGCTTCTATATCTGTATATATTAGATAGCGCCTCTAAGTGTACCTACTTAGGTTGACAAACAAATTGAAGCCTAATTTACATTAGTAAGTAAGGCCCAACACCCAATCTAGCTATGTATCTTCTTCTTTTTGTTTTGCCTCCTCCTCACTCACAGAAGGACTAAAATCATAGGTGAGGGTTTTGATGTCATCCTCTGCTGGTAAGTCTCTGAATACTAACCATGTTATAGGGATCTAGAGGTTTTGGAGGGCACCCTCAATGAGGATCCTGATCAACCCATGACAAGCCAATTGTCGGGAATTCCCTTCCTTTACTTTATTGTTGGAGTCTATGAGTGAGTGCATCAAGAAATAGAGTATGTTGAGTCTTTGATGAACTGGTGTTTCTACCCCAAATCTTAATTCTTCAAGCATCCTAAAATGGTAGCCATAAACAACACTATATCTATGGAATGGTAGATGAGGTGATGGGGTACGGTGAATGAGGTGGACGGTAATGAATGAGGGTGGCAGATGACGTGGAGGAGATGAGATGGAGTGGAATGATTCGGGTGGCCCCCTGCGGGGGTAGAGAGTGTATGGGATGTTCATCAAGCTTGAACCCCCCTGCAGCAATCTCGAGTCATAGATCTCAGTCAAACACCTTGACATCATGGTCAACTGTGGGGGTTGAGCCTGAGTTATAACTCGTGCTTGTTGCTCCCCTGCAGAGCACTTATGATCCAAATTTAAACAGGAACGCAATAAAATACAGAGATAACCATATACATAAAGATGCAGCGGAAATAATACTTCATTTCATTAATGGAAAATACCGAAATATGCTTACAACAAGAATTGGAAATAAACCAGCTAGGACTATGGTAGCTTATCTCTGAGAAGAGATGTGCGGCTACATGTCTCAGAACTGTTCCGAACTTTCCTTTTACAATGAGGCTCAACGGCCTATTTATTATTGAGAAACAATGGAAAACCCTTCACATTCGAAAACCGACCCTTAGAAGATGAAACGCCAAATTGTGGGCCCCGTTTTGGGTAAATTGGTACATCAATTTCCCGGGGTCGTAACTTTAGCATACGATCTCCGTTTGACGCATATCATAGCTCGTTAGAAAGATCTATCCGAGAACTACCACTTTGGGAAGGGCAACATCGATCCATGGACCCATGTTGCCCCCAAATTTCGCAAAAAAACGTCGTTTTTGCGAAAACGTCGTTTAGGGCCTCAAAACGGCTCCGGAAGTTCAGGACCCGAAAAAAACTGCTAAAAATAGTAAATTGTGCTACAATTACGGAAAACTGAAAAATTGAAAGAGACAGTTGCGGGGGTCCAAATGGGATAGGTGGGTGGCCACCAACATCCACCTGGATCATTCCTCCCCCCTTAGGAAGCAATGGTCCCCATTGCGTTGAGTTCCTCCATCTGCTGAACTTGTGCTGCAATCTCTGATGTGTCCAGCAATGGTGGGAAGCATGGTCGACGACGGTCCACATTGAACACTTGGTGCGAGCGAAGGAATGGAGGAATGAAGTGCTTCAAAGCATTGTTGAACATAGCCTTGGTACTGGTGTGAGGACCATGTCGGAGTGGTCTGAGCTTCTGATGGGTTCTGGTAAGGCGTTCTTTCTGTTGATGCAACCAAACTTTGTCGCCCACCTGAAGCTTGTGTGGTACCCCTATGGGTGAGGAGAAGTTGTTCCTGTGTTTTGACATGACCGTATCCCTTTGCTGTTGCTGCGGTGTGGAGGAACCCTTTGCGGTGGTCATGGATGTAGCAACGATCTTCCCCTTACTTTGGGAGTGAACCATACAGATGAATTTCCTGGTCTGTGATATGAGCTTGCTGCCTTTCTTAGCAGTGATCAAATATGTGGCGATAGGTGGGGCTACCTCCGGTATCCTGTATAATGAATTATTCAAAGAAATAATGACAGCGCGAGGCCTTGACTCATACACAGCATGTCGCCTCCACAAGTATGGTTGGCCTAATAATACATCACAAATATCCAGAGGTGTAACATCACACAATACCTTGTCTGTGAATGGTTTGATGCTGTAGGGAAGGCAGCACTGCTGGTGAACTTTGAGATCTCGTCCTTCATGAAGCCACTCGATACTGTATGGCTGTGGGTGTGGTGTAGTCGGTAGGCCCAACCGCTTCATGACCTCTGCTGAAATCAAGTTCTTTTGGCTGCCACTGTCGACAATGAATTGCAGCGACGAACCCTTCACCCACATCTG
>APFE031572007.1:0-30534 GCA_000404065.3 Pinus taeda | reverse complement strand
CACACATCTGGTCCTGTGTTATTTATGAATATAGATCTTTGTTTCTTCGATAGTAGTATGTTGTTGTGATTCCATAGGTTCTCTTTGAAGCTGGGTAGATGAAGAAGAAGTGGCGAAACTCTATCAAGAAGGAGAGGAAATTAAGCGCAAGACTAAGGTTGGTCTTCTTGGTTCTCCTCTGGTCTATTTTCATAAAAGAAAGCGAAAGTAGACTTTACTTGTTTGTTTCTAAGATAGCCACCCATCTTAGTGGGAATAGCAGCATCTGAGTGGACACTATTCCCGGTAACACAATGTATGCATGGCTTCAACAGTGTTGACATTTATAGCAACACCCAAATCTACCAGTACATTTGGAATTTCCACTCCATTAATTTGTATAGGTAGAATTGGGTTCACCAGATCCCCATATTTCACAGACATAGCCTTTCCCATCATAAAATATGATAACTTTCCCATCACATGAATAGTGAGTGGATCCCTTGATTTATTTTTGGGATTTTTAGCACAATATTCCCTAATATTTTTTGCATATATAGGTACATCCCTCATAGCTTGTAACAGGGGAATCTTAAACCACCTGTTCTATTGCTTTTAGAACAGCTCTGGCTTCCATCCACTTAATCACATAATTAATGCAAACTAGAATGTGAACCTTTTGATGAGAAGGTGGGTTAAAAGGTCCAACGAAGTCAATTGCCCACTTCTCAAAAGGCTCGAGGACTCCCTAGGGTTGCAATGGCATATAATTCGATTTTCTAGGTTGCCCCATATGTTGTCAACTGTTGCATCTTCAGACACAATATTGAGCATCCCAAAAGATAGAAGGCGAATAATATCCTATTTGCAACACCTTGTGGCCTATTATTTTATCTGCAAAATGTCCCCCATAAGGGCCATCATGGGAAGCCTTTAATATCTCATAAATGTCATCCTCAGATACACAACGCTGAATCTACTGATCATCCCCTATGTGAAAAAGGTATCTTGCCATCCATGAATATCAGGTACTATGATGAATAATTTTCCGTTGTTACTTGTATGATAAGTGACGAGGTACCTTCCTTGTAGCAAGATAGTTAGCAATATTTGCGTACCACAAAGTGTTAGTAGAAATTGCAAAAAGATGCTCATCTAGAAAACTATCTTCTATGGGTGTACTTTCAACATTATTATCTAGTCTAGATAGAAAATCAGTAGCCACATTATCCTTTCCTGGTTTATCTACTATGGTGATGTCAAATTCTTGAAGTAACAACAACCATCTTGTAATATGACTAGGAGTAATGGGTTTATTCATCAGATACTTGATTGCTTTGTGATCAGTGTGTACAAAGGTAGGATACCCGGTAATATAACGCCGAACTTGTTAATGGCGTAGACGGTAGCAAGGAACTCTTTTTCAGTCACTGTGTAGTTTAACTCGGCAGGAGCCAAGTTCTTACTAACATAGTAAACTTCATATGGAACCTTGTTTACTTGTTGTCCCAAAATTGCCCCAATTGTTATCTAAGAGGCATCAACATGGAATGAAATGGTAATGTCCAATCCGGCCCTCAAAGCATTGGAGCTCTACAAACAAGTTCCTTGATCTTCACAAAGGCTTTATCACAGTCATTTGTCCACACAAAATCTGCATCTTTTGTGAGCAATTGAAAAATTGGATGTGCTATCTTAGCAAAATTTTCTATAAAGCGCCTGTAATAACTAGATCAAATGATAAATCTATGTACCTGTGTGGGTGTTTTGGGTATTGGAAAGTACAACACTACCTTTATCTTAGTTGGATCCATCCAAATTCCAGCAGTTGAAAGAAAATGTCCTAGAACTATTCCTTCCTCCATCATCATGTGGCACTTCACTGTAATCAAAGAGACATGCATTCATTTACATCTTTCAAGAACTTTTTCTAGATTTTCTAGCCCTTATTTGAATGAGTCCCCATATGGAGTAAAATCATCCATATAGATTTCAACACTGTCATCTACTAGATCAAAGAAAATCCCTAAAATTGCCTTTGGAATGTCGCAGGCGCATTACAGAGACCAAATGGAAGGACTCGGTATGCAAAAGTTCCCCAAGGACACATGAAAGTGGTTTTATCCTGATCCTTGGGAGCTATCTGGATCTGGTCATACCCACTAAATCTGTCTAGGAAGGAGAAGAACTTGTTCCTAGCCAAAGTATCCAAGACTTGGTCAATGAATGGTAAAGGGAAATGGTCTTTCTGCGTCGCCTTGTTTAATTCTCTGTAATCTACACATATCCACCAGTTACCATTTTTCTTGGGAACTATCACCAACAGGAAACCCATTGGTTGTTCAAAATGTGGTAAATAAATCCTACATCCAGCAGCTTTTAAAGTTCTTCCTTAACAATGTTTTTCAGAGCGGGGTTCATTCTCCTCTAGGGTTGTCTCACAGGATGATAATCCTCTTTTATGTATATATGATGGGTACATAAATTGGTAGGAATCCCCTTCATGTTTGTACAGTCCTAGGCAAAGGCTTCTTTGTGATTTCAGAGAACATCTAGAAGTTGTTTTGTTTGGGATTCTAACGGATTTGGGTTAATATTCAGGGTCTTTCCTGGCTCTATCTCTACAAAAATGTTGTCATGGGACACGGTTGTAGGCAGTTATTCAAATCCATCTGTTGTTTCAATAATTTCTTACATTTCATAGCTCAAGACAGATTCTAGAATTTGCTAATTCAAATTTGAAACAGAATAGGGGTCGCTAATGAAGGTAGTAATTGTATCATCCTCTATTTCTATCTTTAGCTAAAAGGCCTGTCCAATAGTAAGAAATGGTCTTAATTCTTCATCTTCATATTCAGACTCTTCCTTTGGTAGAGGTTTCTTGTGACCATATGGTTTCACTAATGAGCCAGGTTCTATAAGAGGGTATAACACAAGTTTTTTAGTAACCTACTCGTTTGAGATAACCATATTCCCAGAAGGACACCTAATGTAAGCGTCTGCGGTTGCCAACCATGGTCTTCCTAGAATCAAAGGATGGCCACCAGCTGGGGACTGTATTTGCAGCACTAGGAAATCCACAGGGTAATGCCATGAATCAACTGAGATCGTAATGTCTTCTAACTTTCCTACTGGTTTGACTATAGATCTATCTACCAGTTCTAACACAGTAGGTGTATGTTTCAGGATTTGAAGACCCATTGTATGCATGGCTTTAGGAGTAATGACATTTATAGCAGCACCCAAATCTACCAGTACATTTAGAATTTCCACTCCATTAATTTGTACATGTAGAATTGGGTTCCCTAGATCCCCATATTTCATAGGCATAGCCTTTCCCATCATAAAATATGATAACTTTCCCATCACATGAATAGTGGGTGGGTCCCTTGATTTTTTTCTGGGATTTTTAGCACAATATTCCTTGAGATTTCTTTCATATATAGGTACATTCCTAATAGCTTGTAACAGGGGAATCTTAACAAACAAATTTTGTAACTCCCTTAACAAGTCAAGCTTAGCTTTAGGAATCCGTTTACAAGGCCAATCTTTTAGGATAGGGTGGGTAAACTCAGTGTTCTTGAGTAATTAGAAGTTGAGGAGGTGTTTGATTGTTACTAGCTTGGTTTGATTTCTCTTCAACTGTTTCTGGTTCTTTAACCTCACCGCCAACTTGTTGAATAATAATAGGTGAGGGCTGAGCATCTACTACCTGCCCGGATCTCAAGTTCATCTCATAAAGTTTTGCAGTAGAGATACAATATGAAGGTAGGTTGAGGGTGCCAGCTTGCTGAGCCCCTTTATTGTTAGGATTCGGATTGGGTTGGATAGAAATTTAAGGGAGAATAGGCAAATTACCAGGAGGTATATTAGAGGGAAACTTAAGTTGTTGTTGTGGCATTGATTGGGAAAATTGTCCAGGAGGGGAGGGTCCATGCCAGTTCGGGGCCCATGAAGAATTCGAACTAATTTGAGGATTCGATTGTTGCTAGGGTGGAAACTAATGTTGATGCCGGATAGGTGGATAAGGTATGGACTGAGGACCCATATCAAAATTGCTAAAATACTGAGATGGATCCTGAAACATACCTTGATTTATGGTTGGTGGCCAAGGTTGACATGGCTTCTTGGATCCCATGAAATACAATTGATCCACCTCTTCACCTGTCCATTGAAAGACTGCTTTCAATCCTGTCAAGGAGGGGCATGAACTTTTTGCATGACTCAACTCACAGATTTCACATTCTTCCATGGAGTGCAATGGACATTCTCTAGGTGGATGTTTCTTTATACACTTCGGGAAAAATATAGCCATAGTATTTTCCAATTTCATATGTTTCTATTTTACTTGTAGCGTTTCCATCTGTGCAGACAGGGTACTCAAGATATCAGTCCTTAATTTATCCAGCAGGTTTCCAATTTCTTCTTTCGTGACACCTCCACCAAATACTTTTGTTAACCGAATTCCTTTTTTATTCCTTGCAACTCCCCTCAAGCACTGGATACATATCTCATAGATGGTATCAAATTCCTCTTTTGATATATCTCCATTTCCTAATATGTTTAATAGTTCCAGAGAGTCTTCTCGAAAATCCTGGAGAAGGATAATTTTCAAAATGTCCTTATCCAGATTAGAGTGACATGATCTATGTAGCGTGTACTTAAAACGTTCCACACAATCCTCCATATTCTTGTCTTTTTTTGGCATGAACTTAAAATGTTCTTCCTTAATATCCCGAGATTTGCAATAATCCTGATACTTCTCCAGAAAAGAGGTTTTCATCTCATCCCACGTGGAGATAGTCTTTTCCCCTAGACCCATAAACCATTGCAGGGTTGTCCCTTTTAATGTGGCAGAGAAGATTTTCAGTTTTTGAGCATCAGTTATGTAGTCATATCCCCAACACACAATATCAAATTCAAAAAGGAATGTGTCGAGGTCTTTAGAAGTTAGCGCATGAAACCTAGGTAAAGTTGTCAAAGGAATGAGGTTCGTTGGTGCTCTAGTCCCAAGGTCCCCAATTGGGAAGTCAATAGTAGAGGTTGTGGGTGCCATGTATATCCTACAATAATCACTGGGAATTTTAGCAGGTTCTGTAGGGAATGATAGAGGGGGTCTTGTCATGGAATAATGAGTTTCTTTAATGACACTCCCTTTATCCCGTGGTGATGTGAATACCCTTACAACTCCTTCTTCCCTGCCATAATGGATTGATTCCTCAGACCCCTTCCCTGCAACTTCTCCTTCCCTACTGGAATGGAATGGTTTCTCGGACCTTCTGTTTGCAACTTCTTCTTCCTCTATTACCAGCAATGGTACTCCTTCATCAGATACATTGTTGCATACTTCTTCTGATGCTGGAAGGGTTTGCTATGTTGAATCAATAGGAGGTACTATGGATAGCACTGGATGTTCAACAGATATTCCCTCTAATTTCGTTCGAGTCCCTGCCCTCACAACAACATGAGAAGATGCCTCTAATTCAGATTTTGCGATGATTTGTTGGACATAAGTGTTCCTTCCCAAATCCTATCCTCATTTCTTTGGGGCTTTTCCTTTGCCCCTTTTATTCGAATCTTTGTTCATGCAAATTGGTAAGAGGGAAACATCCAAATTAAATTACTATGATCAGGACATGGAGTAGGGTGTCAAAAGACCATTCCCTCCCCAGGATGATAGGTTGGGTTTTAACATACAAGAAAAGAAAACGACTGAAAGGAAATTTAGGGCTTAGGTCCTGGAGTTGGGTGTTAAAAGACCATTCCCTCCCTAGGACGAGAGATTGGACATGAAAAGAAACACATAAAAGGAAATCTAAAGCTCAGGACCAGGAGTAGGGTGTCAAAAGACCATTCCCTCCCCAGGACGAGAGATTGGGTTTAACAACTCAGAAAAATTCAGAACAATTAACCAAAGAAAGTGACTCGGCCCAAAAACAATAAGAAGTAATAGAAATAAAATTACTAGCTTAGGACTTAGAGCAGGGTAGCATTTCCCTCCCTAAGATGAGATATTGATCCTTTAGTCAATCTAGATCATGTCTTGCACCTTGTTAGCCTTCCTCGGCAATGATGCCAAAATGTTGGTGTCTGGGTTTGAATAAACTATTCCACCCTTTTCCACATTAATTCATCAATCCAGGTGCACACAATTTTCAAGGTAACACGTAAGGTATATGTGGGGAGCAAGGTTACAATCTAATATAAACCAAGGATTCATAGCTAAGGAATCAAAGTATTGCTATAACGATAATTAGAAATACATTATAGAACTTAAAAAGGCATTCACAACAATTAAATAAGGAGTTGTAATGGCAATAAGAAATTAGCACACAATAACAGAAACAACACACATACAGAAAATACGTAGCACCTAATCAGAAGAGTGGGCCCAGCTCTCTGATCAGGGTTGCTTTAACTCATAGCTAAGAAGAGAACAACAAATTTGCTCGCATTCAATTAATATATAAGAAACTATTACAATGTTTGTCTCTTGCCGGCTCTCCCTTCATATAGGAATAAAACTCCTTTTATACGAATACATGGGAATGACATATTCCCTAGATCTAGCAACTAATGCCGAAAAATATACAAATGTTTAGAACAACACCAATTTCTGAGAGAGAGAGAGAGAGAACAAGAAGGATCCAAAATAGGCCTGGGAGTAGCTGAGAGTTGGTTATGCTATTTCAACATTGCCAAATAGCTGCTATAAACACAAGACTGTTGTTGTGAGCTGCGAATGCGATACATGTTCACCGGAATCTGCAAAAATAAAAAAGTTTAGTAGTTCGCATTGGAAAAACCCCCGTGACCTTACTTTATCAATTAAATTTTCCAAGAGAAGTTATAAGGGAGGTTTACCTTGTAGATTTATCACAATTAATGAATTTCCTTTGGTGCAAAAAGGATGAAAAGAAAGGAGAAAATGTAAGGAAAAGATAGGTAGATTTGGTGCCCAACACAGTTGTTGCCATTTACTTTTCTACAGTGTGTTTAATGGGTTTTCATCGCTGTAGGTTTAAAACTGCTGAAGTCTTAAGACCTAATAAGCTACATATATAAAACCACATGAACATTGTTAATAAAAGATTGTGGTTCAAAACCTAATAAGCATTAGAGTCCCATAGTCCAGTGAAAAGTGATAATCCTTAGTGATTAGTTCTTTCTAGTGTTAGTTTTTAGCGTAGGCTATAATAGGCTCTAATCCTGCACTTCCTGTGCTTGCATATATAAGTCTTATGACCCGAGATTGATAAGTAAATGTTGGAATTAGAATACATATAATTCTGTCAACAAATGCACATATGCATTCTTCTCTCCTGTTGACAATTAGATCCAAGGAAAAACTTTAAGAAAATGTTAACCGAGTCATTTTCCAGATGTAGATCCTATCCCAAACGATGTGAGGTCTAATTGGGACCACATATTGGGGAGACCCCATTGAATGTTGGTAGGTACAACATTGTCAACATTTTTGGAACTAGAAGGAGGGCAACAAGATTTTTATGGCTGATAACTCCACCAACCCTCATCATACTTCTTTCGGTCAAGGCAAAAATATTCCCATCACCTCCCATACTCATATTCTTGAAGTTGGAATATCTTCTCAGCTCAGTCTTGGACAAACTTGTGAAGTATCTTACAAGCATATCTAGGCCATCCAATATGTAACCCGTTACTTTGAAAAGGCTACTAGAATAATCCCTAGAGTACATAATATTCCTTATTTTCTAAAGAAGAATGCAACCACTCCTACTGGGATAGTGGTATCTACAGTCAAATATTTGGTTCTCTCCACCCTTGAAGAGTTATCAAAAATTGTAGAAAACATAGAGAAACTAGAGCAACCCCCATGTTTTAATGTAGGTGACAGAGATGATTTTGTACTCTCAGACGACACTTTCCATGGGTTAGGTGGTTACAAAGAGGAGGAGGGATATCCCTCATATTCTAAAGAAGAGGAGGAGCACATAGATGAAAACTTGGAAAACCAATATTTGTATTGGATGTCTTAGGGCCCACTTGCTCTACCAGGTGTTTTATACAAGATGTTGAGACACCCAAAAAAGTTGCTAACAAAGTATGACCCTAACACATTAGTCAAAGTGGAAGATCATTTGGACACATTACACTTACACCTATAGATGCTAGAGGTATGTTACAATGATGTTGCATGTAGACTTTTTCCTTGTTCCTTACATGGTAGAGTAGCTGTATGGTACCAAAATCTTCCTCCAAACTCAATCCAGAATTAGAAGGGGTTTAAAAAGTTATTCCTTGAAAATTTTGTTGGTGAAAAAACTGCAGCCATGTTATTAAAAGAGCTCGGCAATCTAAAGATGGAGAAGAAAGAAAAAGTTAAATATTTTAATCAGAGGTTCAATCACAAAAAAAAAAATTCCTAAGAATACAAAAATTCATGACTTTGTCATGATTTACTACACTTCTTCCTTACTAACAAGCATCATGTAGTTCGTTAAGAGAATTGCAAAAGAAACTTTGGCTGAGACTTACAAAGAATCCATTGTGGTTGAAAAGGACTTGCGCGCAATTGAGTCATTGTCAATTGATGAACCATCAAAATACTCCAAGGACAAAGGTAAAAGGTCTCATGCTTCTTCAATTAATGCCAAGTATAAAGAAGACATTGGTCTTGAAAGCTTGACCTAGACCATCAAGTTTCTATCCAATGAGCTTGGAGAATTAAAGTAGAGGTCAAGCGAGACCACCATCAACAGAAAGCCCTCAAAGTTCAACTTCTTGAGAAGGGCTACCCCCCCCAGCAATAACAACAATCAGCCAGGTAAGTCTGCACAAATCTCGAATGTCGTGATGAATATTGAGAGCATGGGAATGGAATAATATTATTATTTTCATCAAGAATATCATTCAAAAAATACATGCCCGCAGTGGAATCACAACATGAACGCTCTAGTCATAGATATCATTGACACAGTACTTTTAGAAGAGCATACTAAGCCAACGAAAGAAAAGGAAGAAACTACTACAACTGAAGAAACTGTGAGTGTTGGGCACACAATGAATGCTTTAAGTTATGTATTCATCGCCGAAAAGAAAAATGCCAAAGAACTACCAGTGAGTGAGGACTCGACTCAAAAGTAGAATAGTTGATATAAGTTGAGAATCCAGGGGAAAATTTTCAATGAAGAGATGATCAAGCAGAAATTGAAAGAACACTTGTTAAGGAAGATCACACTACCTGTCAACTCAACTCAAAACATTTAGAATAATTCTGGGAATACTGATATAGTGAAAAATACTTCTGTCGATGGTAAAACAAGTCTACCATTCCAGAATTATAACATAAATTCACTTCTCCAGACACTTCAATGATTCCCACTGCACGTGATTATAATATAGTTGAATACATGAATAAATCTTGTGCTAATATTCCAATCTTCGATCTTACAATGATCGCAAGCCAATGAGAGTTGCATGCCTGATCTCTTCATGGGTATTCCTTGGGTGATATTGCTTATTCTCAGAAGGGATATGGTAAGTCTTCTAGTCCCCTCGAATTTGTTCTTAATGCATTAACATTATAAGAAAATGCACATTACCCTCCATTTTTATTGACGTTTGAAATTTTTAATTAAAATGTAGACAATTGGTGCATTTATAAATTTAATGCCATTGTTTGTAGCTAATAAAGTCAATGCTAAATGGGATAAGACAAATGCACATATTGTTAAGCTAGACAAGTCTCTTGTCTAAGATATTGGTAAACTCAAAAATATGTTTATTTTCCTATCATCTGATCAATGGGTTCACGAATGCATAAACATAGTAATTGTGGATATCCTAGAAGCCTAGAGTGTATTTTTGAGTAGATATTGGTCCAACAAATTATAGGGATTTTTTCTACCAATTGGTCACATTTATGGCTTCTGTATAAGGGCAGGAATAACCAAATATGGGTGGAATTAGAACCTTACATGAAAGACATTGTTACACCCTTCAAGGGGAAAAATGAGCCAAACAATTTTGCAGATATGATTTTTGGAAATTGCTTCCTGGAGACTGACCTTGGGTGCTACCTTGCTCAACCTTCCCCAGTCCCACCAGACACACAGTTGGACCTCCTTCCTAGTCCAAATGGTGGAAATGACGTTTGTACAATAGATAGTAGTAGTCCTAGTGTAGGGCATAGTTCTTGTATACATGATGTTTGGACTTTGTATTTTGACAGTTGTAAGACACAGGAGGGCTTTGGAGCTAGTTGTGTTTTAATAGACCCGCAATAGAGAAAACACCCAATCTCTAGCTACTTGGAATTCGAGTGCACTAACAACACTACGGAATATGAAGCAATCATCTGGGCTTACAAACGGCCATTGACCTAAAATTTTGGGTTCTTTAAGTAGCAGGTGACTTTGATATCGTCGTACGACAGGTAGGAAATACTAGACAATGTGTGTCAGCTAATTTGAAAACTTATTAACAAGAGGTATGGCATTTAATTTCTCAATTCGAAATTTTTAATATTGTATATGTTCCTAGAATGCGTAACACAACTATGGATGCATTAGAAAATGCTATTGTTGGGTTGTTACTGCTTAGGGATGAATTTTCTATTGAAATTCTTTATAAACCATATGTACTTGATAATACCACTAATTTATGCATTTTTAATGATGAACAATAGATACTGCATTTCATGGCGAATGATAATGTGTTCACTGATCCAACCATTGAAAAAGATGAGCAAAATAAAGCGTTGCAAGATGTAGCTAGGGCAAGCAAGGAGAATCCCATGCCGAAGGACGTAGTATCACTAGAAACGTTGTATGACTTGCATAATTGCTTTAGAGGACCAATTAACATAAAAACACATAGTTCAACGTTGTTGCATGATCAGATCAATATTGGAAGAGAAGAAGATCCAAATTTTGTTAATATTGGTACTTTGCTGCACACCACAAGAGCAGAAATTATCTGCTTATTCAAGCAGTACCGAGATGTTTTCACGTGGACGTACAATGAGCTCAAAACTTACGACACACAAATAATCCAACATCTTATCAAAATTAAGGAAGGGGCCAATCCTTTTCAGTAGAAGTTGTGGAAGGTGCATTTGATGCTTCAACCCCTGATTTAGAAGGAGTTGAGGAAGCTGCTGGATGCTTAGATCATTTGCAAAGTGTGAAATTCAACATAGGTTTCTAATTTGGTCTTAGTAAGGAAGAAGTCTAGGGAAATACACTTGTGCATGGATTTCTGAAATCTCAACCGTGCCTCAGACAAAAACAAATACTTTGTGTCATCAATGGAAGAAATATTACAGATAGTATCGGGGTTAGAAATGTTTTCTTTACTTGATAGTTTTTCTGGCTAAAGCCAGGTTTTGGTCTCAGAACTTGACATACTCAAAACTACATTTTGAACAAAGTGGGGCACATTCACATTCAAAAGAATGCCTTTTGGGCATGTTGGTGCAACCTTTCAACATGCGATGGAAATCACATTTGGTGGTATAATTGGTCAGAGTGTGGTGGTGTAACTTGACGATGTCATGGTGTTTTCAAAGAAGATATTTAATCACCTGCACCACCTAAAGAAAATCTTTGAGTGATGTCAAAGATATGGGGTATTTGTTAGTCCCAAGAAGAGAATTTTTGCCGTGTATGAGGGAAATCACTTGTTCCATATCATAAAGAAGAGTGGGCTTAAAGTAGACCCTGGAAAGGTCAGGGATATTATGTAGATTCCCTTCATAGTGAACAAGAAATCCATGCAGTCCTTCCTGGGGAAGATAAAATTTCTTCGCAAGTTCATCTCTGATTACACACAAAGTTTGAAACCTATGCAATAGATGGTGAGGAAGGATGAAATTTAAAAGAGAGAAAAAAGGGAAAAATATGAATTCTCCCATATTAAAAAATCAATCACAAGCACCAACCTTGTACAACCTAGATTGCAACAAGGATTTTCTTCTCTGCACCTTTTCTTTTGATACTTCTCTTGCTACCATGCTTATGCATAAGGATGATCAAAATAATGAGTGACTGATATATTTCATGAGCGCTAGCCTATAAGGACCAGAATTTAACTGTCCCACCATCAATAAACAAATGTATGAAGTCTATGAGGCGGTGAAGCACTTCTGATCCTATCTTTTGAAAACTTATTATATTATCTTTTTTCTGCACCCAACAGTCAGGCCATTGTTTGTCCAACAAGAATTAGGGGAGAGAAGAGAAAACTTGATGAATGGTTTACAAGAGTATGGTCTATAATTTAATCTAGTTCATACTATTAAGGGCCATGGTCTATGTCAGCTAATAGCAGAAGCAGTGAATGCAACAGAAGATGATCCATTTGGGTGGGAGCAGGAGATTGAGATGCACAATAATGAGTGATCCACCCCTGCTACTATCTCAGATTCTTGGTAAAAAAATGTGTGCCAATATCTTGAGCGTGACACTTTTCCCTCTCACTTATTTGCATGGAAGAAGAGGGAAGTCGGGTTAAAAGCATTACCTTACCAGTCACTGCATGGGGTGATTTTCAAAAAGCACCATAATGGAATATTGCTCAGATGCTTGGAAGCACATGATTCAGAGAAAGTGTTGCATGACCTCCATTATGGACTAGATGGAGGACACTTCGTGGGTGACACTACAGTGCACAAAGTCATGTAGGCCAATTTTCATTGGCCCAAATTATTCAAATATGCTCACGCATATTCCCACAAATGTCTGGTCGTTAAAAGTGTGCCAACCGAGGAAAGAAGTCAATCGCCCAGTTTCAGCCTATCGAAGTGGAAGAACCATTTCAAAAATGGCATCCAAATGTCACCGGTGAGATTTGTTTTCACTAATAAAAGCAACACCGCTATATTCTCACCGCCATAAATTACTTCACACGGTGTACAGACACAGTTCCACTCAAGCAAGTGAACAATCAAGAAGTCACCAACTTTCTCAAGCAGAATATCATATCTAGATTTGGTGTTTCAACTTCACTTGTTTTTGACAATGCAATGTACTTTTCATCATTAAGATTATATGATTTTGCATTGGAAAATGGTATTATATTGAACATTATGTTAATTACTATCGACAAGGAAATGGTCTTGCTGAGTTTACCAATAAGAAACTTATCCGCATTATCAAGAAAACCATTTTCTCTTAACAAAGGAACTAACACTCTACTTTGGTGAATGCCTTATGGGCTGACTAAGTCATGCTTAAACAATCTCTAAATACATCTCCCTACTTCCTAGTGTATGGAAAAGAAACCATCCTACCCCGAACATCTATTTTCCCGCTCTTCAAATTTCACAAGAATCTTAGGGAAATCCATGCTTATTGGTTCAGAGTAGGATAGACGCCCTTTGCAAGTTGCAGGAAGAAATAAAAAATCTAAAGAGAAATTTTATCTTCATCAGAATCGTATCAAGAGGTGGTTTGACAAGAAGTTTGCAGGGAAAAATGAATTTAATGTGGGTGACCTAGTATTGAAGTGGGACAAATCCCATCAAGACAAAGGCAAACATACAAAGTTCTAATCCCCGTGGATCAGACTATTCATAGTGCATGAGACGCTTGGCCAAAAAACATATCATCTTAAATATTTGTATGGGAATATTGTGCCCTACCCTATGCACATAGATTTATTTTATTTTATTTTATTTATTTATTTTTTTTTTTTTTCGTTTTGTGTTTTGGTTTCATTTACATAAATAAGTGTCATATGTGACGTTTTTTAGCTTATTTGTGTGTGGTTGAGTTGAAAAAGTCTTGTGACACTATAAAATTTGGCTAACCCTCAGTCATCCTTCTTCATTTTGGTTGCGTCTTTTGGTCGATGATGTTCCAATGGAAAATACGATCCTTCCATAAGGAGAGTTTTGTGTTGAAGCATGATACCTGTTTCTGTTCTATAAACCTTACGCCCATACTCGTTCTTTATGTTTTAGTGTTTTCACGCTTATCCAATCAAGTAGAAGAGGAAAAGGGGAAAAACCTAAACAAGCAAACCTAAATCATAGGTCTTTATATGCTTCTATGAAGGAACAAGCCCTTCTTCTCTCAAGAAGTCGGGATCCCTCTTCTACCCATGAAATAAATACGTGCCTATGCATAGTACTATATAAATAAAGGGGAAATAAGAGAAAGGATTCTTGTGTAAAGAGGTGAAGCAAGCAACTTCGTCGGGATACTGTCTAAGATCGCTAGAAGTGGAGCAATGTTTGTGTTCCTATAGTGACTCTGTTGAGCTACTTTACAGTCATGTTGGTAGTAGAGCAACGCCAGAGATGAAAAAATATACTCTAAAATTCTAAAGCTCGCAAACTATACTACCCTTTCTTGATTCGAAACATTATGATATTATTGATCTTATGTTTGTGTTCAGCTAAGAAGGGGAAAAGGGGACTATATTTATTCATAGGGTAAGTGGGAAAGCCAAAGTGATCTGCATGAGGAATCAATACTCTCCAGAAATCTAGGCCCTACACAAAAGGATCAACCTAGACAAATAGGCTTAAACTATACCAATGTGTCAATAAATGTTGTCGTTGCTACAACACCCTCCAAAATTTTGGCCTACACCCAAATTTTGGAGCCTACCTTGACCTTGCATTCTATTTTCGCAAGAATTCAGACTTATTGCATGTGTTTTCACTAAGTGTTTTTGTCCCATTTGCAAGAAAATCAAAGTGTCATCTTTTGGCATGTGGAGTGTCGCATGTTATACAATATCTGGTTTTGGTGGTTTCAAGGGGTAATATTTGCGTAAATGAGTTGGTATTACCATGTACACATGTTTTTCACTCATTTCCAAAGTTTCAAGCATTGTCGCACAAGTGTCATCACAGTCGTTGCAAAGTATATCTTTGGTGTCACACTTGGCGTAAGTTGTCACAAAGTTGTCGCATGGAGAGAAGTATGTTGTTGAGGTGTTATGGATGATATATGTTGTGTTTTCAAGTGTTCTAAGTGTGTGATCACAATCAATTTTTGTCACTTTTCACATCAGCTTCATGATTCCCACACTTAGTCAAATCTAGAAAACTTCTTGACCGGGCAGCCTAGTCTCATCTAGTCTTCCTGAACTGTGCATTGCATAGTATCAGCCCTTAAACAGCAACATGCCTCTTGTATCTACACAATGTGCAGTTCCTGCCTCCTAGAATTGAGCACTACGTAGTATTAATGCTCAATCCCAACCATTGAGCTCCTGAACTATGCAATTGTATAATCACTTGGCCTCCCTTTTCTTCCAACACTACATAGTGGTAAAATTTAGTCATGAAGCCCTCAACCTAGCTCCTTGAGCTCCCCAATCGTGCAATCTTAAGGCCCAATCCAACCTGAAATGCACATTTCAAAGTTTCAAGGCTTAGGCCTAGCCCTTGACTGCCGGAGATACACAATTGTGTTGTCACTAACCCCCTACCTCAGCTTGCCACCTAGTTCTAGCTCAGTCAATGAATCATCGTGCAACATATTAGACTAGGGGTTTGTCATACTGATGTCATCTTGTCATGAGTGAGTTGCAGATGTAGGTACTCTATCATTCTATGACAAGATGATGAAAAGGGAGATGGAAAATGAGATAATGCTAGAAGACACCTTTGTAGTTGAAAATGCAAGTTGATCAATCAGGAGAAAGAAAAGCAATATCAATTTGTGACCACATCTCAAGACCTGATAACGCTGAAGACTTCTCATCTCTAAATCCATATGGAGTTCGAAAAGAGAAGAAGAAAAAAAGAAACAAAAAGGAATGGCTTGAAATTTCCATGTCATCATGCAATCTATTCCATAAGTTTCATGTCATGAGTCATCATATTCCACATCATTTGTGGATTAAATTCTTATTCGAAAATGTATTGTAAAGTGGAATTCCAAAGGATATGTACAGAATATGAAGAGTCATGTAAAAGTTGAAAGGTCATGTGGGTAGTCAAAGAGTCACAAGTGAGGTGAAGGATCACCGCATTGGTTATATATACAACTTCGTTGTACAAGCAAAGGACTTTTCACCTTTTGTCATCCCATAAGGCATCAGAGAGACAAGATAGTTCTTTTGGGGAGCAAGTAGTGGCTCCAACGGTCCATTATTGGAGCTAGTGGTGTTCATTATAGACATGTGTCCTGAGAATTTTACTTAATATATGAAACCTGATATGCCGCACATTCTTCATGCATGGATTGTGAATATTTGTAAGATTGTTCTGTGAATGTTTATGATTCATTTTTTTTTTTGCCTATAATAAAGCAATTGAATTATTTTGGTTATTTTAGTGCTTTTCATATTGATAATATGTTGTAATAGTTGCAATGATTGTCCCATATTTATGGACTATTCCACTGGATGTTAGAAGGATATTTTCTGTTTGTTTGTGTCTCTACTAGGGTGGAACTACTACCTCTCTCTTATAGGTTCACTTTCTTTTCCCCTTCACAGTAAAAGAAGTGTGACACACCTACAACCGAACACTCGCTAGGCACAATCGCTTTCTTTTCAAAGGTACATATGAATTCTTCTCTCTTGCTCACAGTTACAACCAAGGAAAAACATTAAGAAAATGGTAACCAAGTTGTATTCTGGATGAGACTCCTATCCCAAATGGTGTGAGGTCTAATTGTGGCCACATATTGGGGAGACCCCTTTGAATGTTGGCAGGTCCAACACTATCAACAACATCATACTACTAAATGAAGTATTCACTATGCATATGACCAACTTGAGCAAATACATTCCTTCATCCTTTCCATATTATTGTTTCTATACAATATGGAATATATAATGATCCTGACATAATGCCTCTTTTAAGAGCATTCCAAGATGATGAAAATTTTGTAAATTTAGAACCTTTTATATTGGCCATGATATATCGTGAATTTTCTATATAAATTTAGACATATGTCATTAGTGGTTTTCTTATTAATATAATGATGATTAAATGTGGATGAATTGAAAATTATACTTATTTGATAAAATAGTTGATAACGGGAAGGCACCAACCTTAGAGCATTCCAAAGATTCTCATAAGTAAGAGGTTACTAAAGAAGTCATTTTTATGTTTGTCAATCCAATCCAAGAAATAATGAAGCTTCAAATGAAAGCAAACAATAAAATTAATTCTTCAGTTCTAATTGAGCCTCAAAATGATGACATATGCAATGAGAAATTCATTTAATTATCCCATTTATTTGTTTATGATTTAGTTATCTCATCCTTTATAAAAAAATTCTTTATTTTACAAGAATTTTTGGAGGAGCACAATCCTCATGCTACAACTATGGGGGTCGACATTGGTAGCATCGTCGATGCTCCATCTATGACTGAGTCATTGGCAGAACCACTCAACGACCCACAACAGGATCAACACTCCCTGAACAACATACATTAGGATCTACACATGATGTTGTAGATGTAGAGCATGATATGATTGCACAATTTGAAGTGAGATTTCCTAGGTCTTCCCATGTTACTAGCACAAGATCACTACCAATCATGTTTTTGGTAGAATATGACAATGTCCCCATGAAAATAGAGAAACTTTTAGGTATTTAAGAAGTGTTTTAAATATTAAGTACAACCTAAATGAAATTAATGTATAGCCTTTCATTATTTCAAACTTTGTATATCATTTTGCAGGAAATGATGTATTTTATAGGCATTTGTATGATGTAGCCTTTGAAATATTTGGGCTGACCATTCAAAAAAATTGGAAATCCTAAATTTCTAAGTTAAAAGATGAAGTTATTACAAGGGTGGTTCGCATGTTCGGTGACGATACCTTCAACAAAGTTGCAGTTACCTCAAAGGATTGTCTACATTTAAAATATATGCGAGACCAGTATAGGTCTCAATTGGAAAGCTCCAGGTCACATGAGAACCCTCCATCGATTCTAGAGATGGAATGGAGAGCACTCATGGCAGATGTAAATGAGAAGGCACTTCAAAAATCAGGGAAGAGACCACTCGGACCTGGAAGGTATGAGGCACTTGTAATAATGATGTTTCATCGTTGCGACATCCAATTAATTTTTTCAATGTTTTAAATATAGGCTTCCATATATTTCCAAATCCATGGTGGCTAGAATATCTAAACATGGGAAACATTATCTTTGCCTGGGTGGTTACTCGAAACTAGCCACAAAAATGTAAGTATACAAAAAAATAATTTGCATCCAAATTATAAATGGTTAACAATTTTAATTTAATATCACAGAAGAATAAAAGTTCATGTTCTAATGAAAAATTACAGGGGTCACAATTCAAAGAGGCTCCCATGAAGGAATACCTAAAACTTACTTTCAAGTATGGCTATGAAGTCGTGGTTGAACGGAGGACAAGATTGGCGTCTTCAACGTTTTCCACCACCTAACCTAACAATCTGGGGAAAAAAAACAATGAATAGAATTTATAAATTATTACTTGTATAATCTATTGGTTATTATTTTTGGCCATAAAACATGTGTTTGATTGTAAAAAGTAGGAAAGCAATGTAGACACAACACGAGTCTATTAATGGTGGAGTGCCTGATCTTGAGACTGATGTTCATCTTTGTACTGGAGGTATTTCATGTGTTATAAACAAATTGTAGTATGGAATACAATTAAAATTATTTAAATGCAAATTGTCTATTAATTAGAACCTTTCTTGTTTGTGCACCAGAGCATGTACATGGTGTGGCTAGAGAAGATAATGAACATATGGCCACATTCAAAATTATTCTTCTTCCCTCCACTTCCGAAGAAGGTAATGAACATTATACTAATATGTTTATTAGTAAAACATTTGTAATAATAATATAAATATGAATTTAACATTTATTTCTACTTGCAGTTGATTCTCGGCCCCACTTTCAATAGCATAGTCGTAAGATTAGGTCAAAAACAGGACATATTACACTAGATACCACAACAACAGAAGGGGGCCAAGATCAAGAAATCTTGGCTAATTACATATTAAAAAGAGAAAGAAACTTGATAAAAATGTCTGAACTTGTTTATTTAGAGCCCCTTTTTTAGTATCACATTTTTTATTGAGAGGTTGAATGCATCATGGCATGTGCACATGTAACTTTAGACTATCTTAATAAAAATTTGTGATTTTCTGTTGCAAAAAATTAAAACGTTTTTTTTTCATAATGTGTAAACATATTTTTTGTGATACAAGGAGGGTGTAGAATACCACATATTTGATAAATTCATGGTATAAGTCAATTAACTTCTTTACGAAAACCAAGAGCCTATAATTATATTCTTGTGTTAAAATAATCCTTTACATGATTCGTGCCCATGATAAGTCAACCATTTACTAATTTGTATACCTATCCCACTCCACCATACACTACCACACTCCTAATTTAGGTGCTAGCTACTCCTGCTTCAATGCATAATAACAACAATTTGTGATTATGATGACAATTTAAGTACACGTGTGTAATGTCCATGAAGGGATGTATGAATTGTCATCCCCAAATTTCATGTCAATGATTATAACCTTAAATGGGTTGGCACTGGTCTTCTTGTCATCTCAAAATGATCTGACAAATGAAAATTTAAAATTTCTGTCATCATCACTTCACACTATCTCATGAATGACCCTTTCTACAAATTATATGCATGAATTTATGGAAGGTCACCCCCTCTACCTATCCTATGATTGATTGTGACAAAAAGTGAATAAAGGAAAATTGGTGATTTTTATTGACAATATCCCCTACTTATAAATTGTACTTTTTTCACTTTTTCTCATAATCAATCATAGGCTATGTAGAGGGGATGGTTTGCCAAAAATTCATGCATAGAATCTGTAGAAGGGGTCATCTATTAGACAATGTGAAGTGATAATGATAGACATGGTAAATTTGCATCTTCTAGGTCATTTTGAGATGGTCATGATAGACCAGTCCTAGCCCATTCAAGGTTATAATCATTGATGGGCAATGTCCAGAGGAAAATTCATACATCCGATCATGGACATTACACTCATGTGTACTTAAATTGTCATCATAATCCCAAACTGTTGTGAATTGACAACTACTATATGTTAGAATTTTTTTAGACTAATATAGATTAGAAAATGCAACCAATATATAGATTAGTTACAATAAAAATTGTAGAAAATATAACATCCATTCCAAAAGTTTCGATAGACCATCAAAAATAAAGAAAAATAAAAATAAATTATTGTAGTAGTTATCATTAGAAACATCACATACCATATTATGAAAACATATTTTTGATGATAAAATTATTTGAGATGAAGTATTTTGTGTCTATGACTAATGAATGAATGTTATATGTTAATGAATAATTGTTCATATGTCTCTTTATTTACATGACATTGTTTCATATTATGTAAACATATTTTTTATGATAATTTTTTTGAGATGAAGTATTTTGTGTCTATGATTAATGTATGAATGAATAAATGTTATACGTTAATGAGTAATTGCCATATGTCTCTTTCTGTACATGTCATTGTTTCATATTATTTAAACACATTTTTATGATAAAATTTATTGAGATGAAACAATTTGTGGATTTACAAATGAATGAATGAATGAATTAATTAATGTTTTCTATTTTTTTTTTTTTTATGTATCTTAATGTCTTGCTTTCAACTATTTTCTATATAGTAGATAGATTGGGTAATGGAGAATTTAGAGTGATAGTGACGGGGGTGGGGGAGGGGGAATCAGAGAATTCATCTTCACATGGTTGGCCCTGTTCAATAGAGAATAAATTAGGGTTTGAATAATCTTGGAGCAATTAAAACACCCTCAATCCAATAGAGAAACAACAAAGTCCATCTTGACTTCGCTGATGCTTCATTGAGTGGAGGGAGGTTTGCTCCAAGATTAAACAACTCCAACAATTTTTTCTCGTAACCAAGAGGAACTCATTCATGTATTCATGCATGAAATTATTTTTAATTATTATTTATTCATGAAATTAAATTTAATATTTGGTCAAATTTAATCTAAGTTTGCCTCATTGGTCTAATGAATATGTGTAGGACAACTAGTTTCAATTCATATGTTGAAGTAGAACAACTATCTGAAGAAAATAGCTCAAAATGGTAATGGCTTAGATGAGACAACAAAATTTGTTTTATATTTTTGTTGTATGTCTTGGCCAAGTGGGAGTTACATAATGTTTTATAAGAAATAAAAAACTTTTCCATGAAAAAAAATGTCGTATTTGTCTTTCTTTGAAAATTGTGTTTGTATTTCAGTGAAAGACCATAAATTTTCATTTTTAATGCATGGTAGTAGGAGAAAGCTTACTCTATTAATTGGGCATAAGACACTGATATGTTTTTTCTTCTATTTTATTAATTATTTATTGCACCTAACTTTAACTGCTTCCTTTGTTTTGTAGGTACTTTCATTTGCATATCTGAATTTGAAAGATTAGCTATGGTTGGAGTCATATACACGAAAAAAATCATCAAAGTATTGTTCAACTTTATCCCACGAAGCTATCGGATACTAGGTGCATGATTTAGTTTTACATTGCATTTGATTTCAAGCATTTTTTTATTTCTACATTGCAAATATTCCAAGACCATAGATGTTGGGAAACACTAGGGCAAACATAATTAGGGTTTCTTTTATAATGTTTTCTTTTGTTATATTAAAAATTCTTGTGATTTAATGTTAGTTCATCACCATCATTATTATTTTTTGTTCATCATCAAGACAATGCCAGTAAATAAGATCATAATGCAAACAAGAGCACCAAAAATAGGTTTCAGGCCAAGGAAAAACCCCTCTATAGGGGATAAACCCAAAAAATTATCTTCTTATAGATATTCAAGGAAGACTTCCAAGACCTTTGATCAAAACAACTCACCAAATGATAGGCCAACCATCCAAACAACAATGATTCTCTCTATAACTTGGCTTGTTGTTATTTTCTTGCTCGAAATATAAAAATAGATAAATTTCTTCCCATACGTGCGAGCTTTCGAAACTAAGAATTGATGCATAAATTGAACAAATAGACCTTCTTGCTCTCCTCATTATTCTTGACCTCCTTATCGCTCTGAATTTTCCCCAAACTTCTTGAAGAGACCAAATTACTTGTCTGACTCAAATGAGGTCCAATACCTTTCTTTGTTGAGAAATCTAGGCCATTATGTGGGTTAGATTCTTCAATTTGATTTCTCTTATCTTGTTTTTTATTTGTGAAAATTATATGTTGGTTTTGTTAGTGTTCCTTTCATCAAATAAATTCCAACATGAAGATCACAAAGACAAGAACATAAGATGTAGGCACACAACAAGGGAAAAAACACTATGAAGGAGGAAACCCAATCAAGTCTTTATCTAGTACATTAAATTAGGTTGAGACACACTTGACCATTTTTCTAAAGAAATATAATTACTCCAACCACCATACTAGTTCCTCCTGCAATTGTCTCTGGGTTCTTGGCTCCTTTTGTTTCAACTTCAAAATTTCAACCCTACTTCAAAAATAGTCTTAGCCCTCCTACTTCATAAATCTCGGCCTTCCTTCTTTAAAAATATCGACATTCCTTTTTCAATAGTATCAACCCTTTCTGTTATCATCTTTACGACAAGAAACTTCAACCTCCTTGTTATTGTTTTTGTAATTCACATTTTTGACTTCATCTCTATAATAGTCTTATAATATTCTTGACTTTCTCTCCATTTTTTGGTCATGTGATAGTTTCTCTTACTTCTTGCATGAATGATTCACTTCTCTCCTTCAAATGGTGAAATAGTAGGATATTTATACTTATTGGTCACTATGCATTTACGCTGACATGAACAATTGACTTTAAGATGACTTGTAGGCTTGTAACGAAGGCCAACTTGATTATCTTCTGTTTGGAGGCAAACTTTGAAGGATGAAGGGTAATCCTTTTGGGAGAAGAAACTGATTTGGTGGAGGAGATATTTAGACACAAAAACATGTTTCCATTCTTGACCTTAAGGAGCCCAAGAAGGGTATCTTACAAAAATGACATTCACTTTAACTAAACAAAAATCTTAGAGGCCTACAATGGAGGCTTGACCTATTGACCATTGAGCCAAGCATGAAACCCATGCTTTAATAAGTCAATAAAAATAATTCTCTTTTATTTCTTATGACTCAAATAGAATTATGAAGACCAACATTAGTTACATTCTTCAACAGTCCCCCTTAACTAGGGATTTTTTCATAATTTTTTACATATCGGTACAAGGATGAACTCAAAATGAAATGATATACAAAGATAAAGACTCATACAATGTTTAATGCTTTCGAATTAGATACTTGACTAGGGTATCTAACCTAGTTGGAATGAGGTTTGTTCCAAGCTTCAACCACTATAGGTACCACCAAGATTCCACTCTAACACGAACCTAGTGATTTAGGTGTGTATCCGAGGTCAGAGATCCATGACCAATACCACCCTCCCTACTTCAAGATCTAGACATCAACACATGGGCCAACTAGATGTCCTCCCAAGCATCAGGCACTCAACCCCAGATGCTTACATCTTTCCCTATAAACTAAATATATATCCATTACTCACCATTCTTCCAAAAATTTGTATTTTAGCATGGAGATATTTTGTGCAAACATAACCCCAATTAGCAATAACCTTTCAATATGTATACCTATTAAGACAAACCTTAGGGGTCTTAAATTATCCTCATGTTGCTCGTATATCTTGTTTCATTTTTCAAAAAAAAATTCAAACCTTCTTCAACTTTATTATCAACATCTTATGAACTCATGGAGTCTATCCTAGCTCCCACTTAACTCAAAAATAGATTTTACCAGGTTCTTCTTTTCACGATGCTCATTATTAAGTCATTTTCCAGATAGGTGAACATCTGCAGCATTTTGAAGAATGTGTATCTGCAAATCTAGTAACCAAATAGAAATATACAAGACTATGAGATCAATACAGGGTTACCATATACACATGAAGAGTGTATCAATCATAAGTAGTCAAACTTTCATAGCTTAAACTTGAATAATCTTTCATATCCAACTTGAGATCTTCTTTTAGAGCTTTTGACATAATCCTTAGATTCCAAAGTCAAATATTAGGTATGAATAACTTAATAGTAAATAAATTCTTGAAGTCCTAGAAACTAGACTCAACACCCACAAAATCAAAGATCCAAATATTTTACATCTAAGGTTTCAACAATATGCCTTTTAGAATTTCATGACAGACTTTACTAGGTTTTGTTACAAACCATAAAACTAGCAAGTTTACATCTAGGGTTTCATTCATACTAATATTATGCAAGGATACAAACATTAAACCTTAGCAATTTTGGCTAGGGTTTCAATAATTCACCAAACCCTAAAAGTTTGGGGTTTTAGGACAACCCTAAAATATTAGAGTTTTACCAAAGTATTGCCAAGAAACCTAAATATTTTTATGATTACAAACCCTAAGTTGATCCAAACTTAAACAGGAATGCAACAACTTATAGATATAATCATAAACACAGAGATGTAGTAGAAAAACACTTCATTTCATTAATAGAAAAATATGGAGCTATCCTTACAAACAAAATGGAAATAAGATAGCTTGGGCAATGGTAGCTTATCTCTGACAAGAGATGTGTCAACTACATTCCTCTGAACTTAGTTACAATGAGGCTCAAGGGCCTTTTTAGTATTGAAAAATAAGAGAAAACCATAAACAATCAAAACCATAACCCGAGGAGATGTAACACCAAGAGTTTAAGGGCCCCATTGGGGTTAGTTGGGTAGCCAACTTCTCGGGGTCATAACTTGGTCATATTATCTCTGTTTAATGCATATGATATCTCGTTGGAAATATCTCTCTGAGGAATACAACCGCTAATGTGATTGTAATAGAAATCACCAAAGAAGTTTTCCCAAAAAACGTTGTTTAGGGCTTGAAAACGTCTTCAGAAGTTCAGGGCTTGAAAAAACTGCCAAAAATAGTAAATTGTGCTACAATTAAGGAAACATATGAAACTGACTAGGGGGTCTAGGTCGAATAGGTGGGTGGCCAAGAATACCCACCTGGATCATTCCTCCCGCCTTAGGAAATAATGGTCCCCATTGTGTGTAGAGCCTCCATGAGGTGAGGAAATTTCTGTTGAACCCAGTCCTTGGTGAACCACTTTCCCTGGTGAAGGAGTTGGTCTGATTTGACAACTCGATATAGTTGTATCCTCTATTTCCAAGTGTTCTTAATCTGTGTATCAATGATATGATAAGTTGTGGCATGTTCCATGCAGTCTAGGTTGAGCTCTGTTGGTGTGATCTGTTCTGTAATGTCAGATGTGTCCAACAATGGTGGAAAGTAAAACCGAAGGCGATCTACATTTAACACTGGGTGCAGACCAAGGAACAGTGGGATGTTGAGCTCGAAGGAAATTTCACTGTTGGCCTTGGTGATGGTGTATGGCCCATATTAGAGTAGGCAAAGCTTGTGGTGGGGTCCAGTAAGGTGCTCCTTCTGAAAATGAAGCCAAACTTTTTTGCCCACTTGGAACTTGTGCAACACTCAATGCTGATCATGGTGCAGCTTGTACTTAGCATTGGCTCACTCCAATATATCATGGACCTATTGGTGGATGTGTTGAATGTGCTCAATGAAGCTGTTAGCCCTTTCATCTTCAGACTACACGTGAGCCAAATCTACCTGAGTTGCTACAAATGGTATAGCCACATCAATGGGGCATAATGGCTAAAATCATAGCCCTACCTGAAAGGGGTTGTGGCATGTTGAGATGTGGAGAGCTATGTTGTAGCTGTGTTGGATATGGGGGAGACTTTCATACCATGTATGTGGATGCTTTGAGTTGTACATGTGCAGAATGTGTACGATCATCATGTTGACAACCTTTTTTTAGCCATCAGTTTGGGGATGGAAAACCATGGACTTAGTAAGTTTTGTATACAACATCGACTAGAGACTTGACCAAAATGCACTTAGGAATCTACTGTCCCGATCTAAGATAATGGACTGTGGGATCCCAAATTGTACCCACACTCGCTCAAAGAAGAGCTTAGCAGTGGCCTCTGGTTTTATACTCTTCTTGTAGGTCGTCATGATGACCATCTTAGATAATCTATCGATGACCATGAGAATGCAATCATTTCCGTGCTTAGTAGAAGGAAAGCTCGATATATAATCCATGGAGACAGATTGCTAAGGTAGACTAAGAGTAGGGACAGGAGTATATGGGCCTTGCTTCTTGATGGTTGGCTTGGAAATGGCATAGGTGGGGTAGGATCTAATGTACTTCCCAACATCTACGAAGTTTCGACCAATAAAACTACTTTTGCAATACCGCCACTGTTTTCTCTACCTTGAAATGTCCAATGACCCAACTGTAGTACACCTCCCAAATAATCTTGGCATGCTCACTTGAAGGAACACATATGTGTCCCAAGTGGCATAACAGTGCATCCTAAAGGTGAAAAATTGGAACTTGCTTCCCTTCCAGGAGCATTTGGTATATGCTACCAAATTCTGGATCACTTTTGGATCGCTCTTGTAAAGATGTTACCACCATGATGTTTCGTGCCCATAGGAGTCGAGCACAATGATTAGCACCATGATCGGTGGTCAGCTGAGGAAATCATCGACATTATTGGTGGTGCTCTTCTTGTACTTAATGTTCAATTGAAACTGTTGCTGATAGGTGGACCGTTTCTGATGGCAATCATTATGCAAATTCCCTTGTGACTCTATGAACTGTAGAGGCCAGTGGTCTATATGGATGATCATTTTTTTCCCTAGAATGTAATGCTTCCATTGATGGAAGGCCTTCATAATGGAATATATTTATTTTTCATAAGTGGGGTACTTTCGGACTATGTCTAAATGTGTCTCACTGTGGTAATCCAATCGATGCCTGTGTTGAGTAATAACCACACCAATAGCATATTCGAAGGCATCTATCTCAATCTCAAATGGTTGTTGCAGGTCTGGTAATGTGAGCACTGGTGCAGAATAGGGGTGATTCTTCAACTCAAACAATGCCCGCTGTTAGGTTTCCTCCCAAAATAACTTTGCTTTCGCTCTGCCCTTGATGACTTGACTTAAAGGCCAAGTGATATGAGAGAACCCAAACATGAAGCTATGGTAGAAATTGGCAAGACTGAAAAATTTGTGGAGATTTGTTAGAGTGGTTGGGCTGGCCAATTCGGAATGACTAGTATCTTGGATCGGTCCACATATACACCCTGCTCATCAATGATGTACCCCTACTATTTAACTTGGGTCAAGCCAAATGTGCATTTCTCTAAGTTATCACACAACTTGTGTTGTCGAAGGTTTTGAAGGACCCATCGAATATGGTGGAGGTGCTCTTCCAAATTCTGGTTGAAGATCAAGATGTCATCTAAATACACCACCATGAATGTATTGGTGAAGGGATGCAAGATATCGTCCATCAATATCATGAAGGTTGCAGGGGTGTTCATCAATCCAAATGGCATGACCAACCATTCAAAAAGGCCCTCCTTGGATTTGAAGGTAGTCTTCCACACATTAGAGGGTTCAATAGGAACCAGGTGATAACCTCACTTCAAGTCAATATTTCTAAAATATTTTGCCCCCTTGAGCTGGTCCAGAAGGTCATCAATCTACGGGATTGGGTACCTATTTCTGACAATGATCTTGTTCAGCGCCTGATAGTCAATACAGAGTTTCCAGGTCCCATTCTTCTTCCATACCAATACAATCAGGCTCTCCTAGAGTTTCTCCTTTTACATACTCTGTATGATTTTTCCTTGGAGTGTTGCCTCTCATGAATCACAATTTATACCTACAATACTTAATGACAAGTACAACAAAGCAAACTATACGACATGAAAAACCGTGAAGTCAATCTAGGATTTCCTAGACAATTAAAGTTTCCAATTACAAACTTTGGAAATCAAAATATCTTTTACAAACCCTGTGACTAGGGTTCTTCGTGACTTACCTAGGGTTTTGCACTATTAAATAGAATTTACCAGTATCAAATTTTGGAAACCCTATTATGAATCAAATATTGATCATACATATCTTATAAATACATATGTTTTCGTTTGTTTTTTTCATTGAGCTTGTTTCCATTTGTAAAATGAAGATAAGTTGTTAGATAACCAAAACATAAAAGATAAAGGAAATACTTACCTAAGATAGATGAGGCCTTGGTGCCAAGGATGCTAGATAAAATTCCTCATAACATTTTCATTATCTACACCACTTTCTTGTAAATTTTGAACCTTCTAATTGTTTGTTCCATGCTGATTTATACTTATTTATATAAAAACATATGTCTTATTCACTACTTATTAGAATTGGACTTTATGAAGGTGACTCTAAGAGGAATTATTTGTCAGCATATATTTACTTCTACAGAACTCGAAGTTTCCCATCACCAAACAAACGAGATAGTTCCTTCTTAGAGATAGTATTGTTTTATTTTATAATCATGGAGACTACTATTAGGCATCCTCCTACAAATCATGATCAGAAAAATGTCTTCACGAGGTATAGTGAATTTTATTAATGTCATGCAAAGAATTCTAACTATACACATCCTTCCTATTTGATTATGTGGTGTACATGTCTTAAGATATCGACTGCTTTCATCAAAACATATTTGTAGAGATCTTCAAGAGAGACACTTGTAGATTTGATTGGCTCATTGACTTGTATGGGATTGAGCTGTGTATCTATATATATATATATATTATATATATTATAATATTTTATATATCGTCTAGTTTGATATATATATATTATTATTATATATATATATATATACTAGTATGTAAGTGTATCTATATTGACATTGCAATTCTGCATAGAACTTATACTACAAATTTTATCTTCTAAGGCGACTATAGATAATTTTATCTTCATATATGTTTAGGACTTTTGTCTGGTACTTCCAGTTGTAAGTTCATTGGATTTTATAAAGCAATTTCTATGGGGCACTAGAGCATGTGCTTTTGTGTGTGTGGATTATATGGAACTAGTTCATAGAATAATAAGTCCTTTGTTTCATATTATTTTGTTTGCAGAAGTAGTTCGGTGTTTTAAGTATGTGGATGCCATAGGGGCATATCTTGCAAGTTTCCTATTGTATGCATACTGTTGGTCAAGTATCAACTAAATAAAGTGGATTTCAGTGGTTTGTAACTGTAGTATCCTCCTTCCTTGACTGATTTGAAAATTAGTTTATCCTTGGGATAAGTGTCCCTTCCTTTACTTGTATAAATAATTCAAGTGGTAGAAACCCGACTTTCATCCTTAATAGTAATCCTATCATTATAGATGCATACAGGGAAGTAGGGGACTAGGTTTGGATTCATTTTAATTGAATTTCATGTCTGTCGACTAGTATTTGGGAGACAGTTCAATATTCCACAATCAACAACTGTCTATTAGTCATTAGATTGGTGAGTTGCAGATGGTAAATAAATGATTGGATTACTAAAGCGATAAATGGTTGATTGATGATAAGTGTTCTAACACCGTTCAACATGTCTACATGTTTCTTGATCATAAAAATGTTATTCTTATGTAGTCGCTTGCAGTGACACAATGACCCATTTGAAGAAGCAGTGAAGACGTGTGTAGAAGAAAATGGCGAAGCAGAGTAGACTCACGCTGACAACACATTTTAGAGGCAATGTAATTAAAGCATGATGATTTTTTGAGTTATTCATCAAGTGTTAATGCTTTCCATCTATCAATGTTGCATAAATTAGTTGTATTTGAGTTGTAATAAACATTCTAGCCAATACATGTAAATTTGGTTTATCATGCAATTTTGTTTATATTTACTGAGCTTTTTTTAATAGTAGAAGGAATTTTGTTTTGTCCCTTTCTTTGGAGCAGGAGACTTTTTACTTTTTCCCATGTATTATGAAAGTTATTTTCTTCTCTGAAATTAGAGCCATTATGTCTTTTTTTTTTTCTTTTTTTCTTTTTTAAGGTCTAAGTTGTATTTTCAATACATAAAAATCTATGTTGAAATAATTACAAAGCATGTACAAACTGGGTTCAACATTTTTAAGATACCTTTGTTGTCTCAATGTCTACTAGAGCTAGAATTGTTTCCAAAGAATAGCCGGAGTTGAGTGGTGCACTTGGAAATGAATATTGCAGAATGTAATTTAGATATTTAGAAAAGGGATGTGATGTATTAAATATATAAATGCAAAACAAATATGAATTCAAATTGACTACTTCCTATATATTGTACTTAAAAACTATATTATGTTTTGGATGTTCAACTGTAATTGGAACACTTTATTCCTCTTCAGGAAATGTCAAGTATTATTTCTCATTATTTGTCATTTAAGAGGTGTTAATTGATCATTAGATTGCATAATCTATGGATTATTGGTCTATATACTTTTGTGCCTTTTTAAAAATTGTTTCCAATGCTCTGTTTTTCATTTAATGGATTATGTTCTCTCACAAACTCTTATGTGGATCTTTTATTCAATTATTGTAGCCTAAGTGATCCGGATTTAAACAGGAACGCAATAAAATACAGAGATAACCATATACACAAAGATGCAACGGAAATAATA
>APFE031572001.1:0-34822 GCA_000404065.3 Pinus taeda | reverse complement strand
AGTTTTCCTTAAGCAAGTGTCCCAATCAAAAGCGAGCGCGTTGATGCGCTACCCATATAGCTGAAAAACCTGTTTTTAGGCCAATATTTTTCAAAATGACAAAAATTTCTCCGAATTTGCTCAAATTCAGAATGAAGATCCTCCATCATGTATCATGCCCATCCAACGAAGCCTCAGCCAAAATCCGGAGTGGATCAGGTGTTTCACGGCGCTTCAGTGTTCTCTTGGTGTATGCAGTTCAATGGTGCAATCTCTGTCTTGGTTGTAGATGTGTTGTTGTCAATCATGGTGTTGCGAGGTGTATGTTCAGCTTGTTGAAAATGAGAAATGAGACCTTGGTGTCTTTGTCTCCAATCGCCAAATGTGTGCCAAAGGGGAATGAGGGATTGAGAACACCTATAAGTGAGATAGGAATGGGATATGGTGATGGGGGGTATTTTTGAAGGACAAGAGTGAAATGAAATGGCAACATATCAGTGAGTCAAGTGGAATCAAGGACAAAGCAACAACCTTTGAATGTTATGGATATTATTCTTTTATCAATGGAGGAATGTAGTAGTAAGTAATAGGGTTTGATATTTCACATGGGAACCAAAAGTATAAAGGGATATGAGAATAATGAATATGGGGAAGGGACAACGATATGATCACATGGTAGCGACAACATTGATGGAATACAAAGAAAAGGTTGACAAATGGCAAGAATTTAGCACCAACACAATCTTCAAACTTTATTCATAACCCTAGGAGCATATTTGGTATAAGGTAGGGTTTGATGTTCACCATATCAAACACTTGTTTTCTTCACATTCGAAACACCATAATAAATCTACGAATCACTAAGCAGGCATAAATAACTTAATTGAAGACAAATGAAGTGGTTTGATGAGAATTTGGGTGATGAACTATTGTTTCCTAGCCTTGGGGCTATATGCGTAGCGCGCTCCCAATGCATACCGCGCATGTAATTTTACACAGGCCGATGAAGCCCAATGCGTAGCGCGCTCCCAATGTGTAGTGCGCTACATAGTGCATTTTACAGGAGGCTTTTGGAGACCTTCCCAGTGTCAAAATAGGGTGCACGATAGCTCGTTCGAAAGATCTTTGAGTCTACTTTCTAACCCGACCAGCAAGTTTAATTTGGAGTTCATTTACCTTGTCAAAAATCAAATCTCCCAAGATTGGTCAAAATGTGTTAATTGAGGCTGCCTCAACGCAGAGTGCTGTTGCAGTCAACGTTTGAATGCCTTCCTCAACTCCAAATTGAGCTCATGATAGTTCATTAGAAATATTGTTTTTTCTAGTTATCCTTTGACTCATCAAGAAAGTTATTTGGCCAACTAAGCTAGGCGAAATCTTGATTTTCCCAAGGTCACTTCAGAGGTGCATCAATTCTCCCGAGGCGATTTTATTTTTGACATTTCTCTAAAACCATGACACCTGTGTACAAAGTGAAGGATTTTTTCTTCCGTGGCTTGTTTTTGACAAAAACCTCTCTTGGTTTTTCAAAATTCATCTTTGCTTGCTCTACAACAGCATTTGAGTGAAACTTATCCCGATGTGTGAAACAAGGGATTTTGTCGAAATGAAGCGAAATGAAGGGGATAAGGGGCTTCTAAATTCTTGGGGAAATTTTTGGAAGTAGGGAGGGATGTTAGGAAGCACGGGAAAGTGGAATCTCAGAGATCGAGTGAGGGGAAGGGGTCCAAAAGGGAAAAACATAGGCCTAGCCTAGAAAATTGCCAAGTTGTGGCAAGAAACTAGGGTTTGTGCAAAAATGAGGGATTTGGGGGATCTCAGTGACAGGAAGTGTTTAATAAGATACATTAATGATAGGGGAAAGTGTATGAACATCAGGATACAAGTTTTGCTAATGATTTGACCATTCAAGAGAAATTGCCTTCAAAACCCTAGGAGAGGGAAATGAACCTTGCCTAGGTGCAACTGAGGCATGAACAAGGTGTAAAATGACCAAATGGAACCTGAAATGATGATAAAAACCTTCTGAATGATGATAGACTCAGATGAATAATGACATAGACTGACATTTGGGCAACTTTGAAAGGAGTGAAAGCAAACCCTAGACCTAATGCCTAGTGACCAAATTTTGCTTGAAGACTCGCTGAAATGACAAATTTTGATTTTGACACCTTAAAATCACTTGTAAGAGCATGTTTGATCACTGGAGGAAGGCTGCAAAGACTGACACTAACACATTATAGGTTACCAAACATTTGTACATACTAAACATGTTGCAATTAAATACTTGATGAATAAACCTGATGTAAATGCCCAAATTATTAGATGGTTACTTTTATTGCAACAATTTGATTTAACTATTATTGATAAACCTAGAAATGAGAATTTTGTTGCACACTTTTTTATCTAGATTTACTTTTCCTATAGGGGAGGAAGGAATGGTTGATGATCAATTATTGGATGAAAAATTATTCACCATTTCAGTTCTCTCTCCATGGTTTGCTGACATAACAAATTACTTGGTGTCTGCATAGTTTGCACCAAATTTGTTCTCCAAGGAAAAAAGAAAGATTGTGAGGAAGAGCACCCCATTCACTTGGATTGGGGGAAACCTCTTCAAACTAGGCCCAGATCAAATTCTGACAATATGTTTCAGGGAGGAGGAAGTATTTGACATCCTTCTAAACTGTCATGATGGGCTGTGTGGAGGTCACTTTGTAGCCAAAAGGACAACACTTACAAGCTGGTTGTTACTGGCCCACTCTCCACCAAGATGCGAGGAGGTATATTAGTTAGTGCCATTGGTGCCAAAGGATGGGGAAACCTACCCGAAGGGATGAAATGCCTTTGCAATCTCAAGTGACTTTCGAGCCATTTCACAAGTGGGGCATGGATCTCATTAGACCCATTGACCCCCCATCAAGGCAAAAGTAGTACATCATTTTGTGCACTGAATATTTAACCAAGTGGGTTGAAGCCAAGGCCATTAAAGCAACAACAAAAGAGAAAGTGGATGAGTTCTTAAGGGAAAATGCATTTTATAAGTCTAGGTACCCTAGAGAAATGGTCACTAATCAAGGCAGTCAATTTACATCTCACATGACTGAAAATTTGTTGAGCCAGCACAAGATGAAGCATAGAACATCCAATCCTTGCCACCCACAAGCTAATGGGAAAGTGCAAGTAACCAACAGAGAACTGGAAGGAATTCTGACCAAAGTGATTAGCAGCAATAGAAAGGATTGGGCAGATAGATTAGTTGAGGCCACTTGGGCCTACAATACCACCTGGAAGACCACCACATGATTCACTCCTTATGAGTTGGTCTATGGGATGAAGGCCCTATTGTCCATTGAATTTGAATACAACACCTTAAGAATGGTAACACAATTGGATCTAGATCTCACTAGGGCACAACAAGAAATATTGCTCCAGCTGAATGGGTTAGATGAATTTAGGATGCAAGCCCTCCTACACACAAAGGTGACTCAAGTTCAAAGGAAGATTTGGCATGACAAGAACATAAAGGACAAGAAGTTTCAAGAATGTGATTGGGCTTTGTTGTATGATTCCATATATAAGGATTTTAAAGGCAAATTAAGGACTATATTGTTAGGGCCTTACGTCATAGAAAAATGTCATGTCAATGGTTCAATACATATAAGAACCTTTGATGCAGAGGCTATCCCTTTACTTGTTAATGGGTACAGATTGAAGGTCTATAAGAATCCCTTGTCAAAGAAAGAATTTGTCAATGGCATCAACAAGATAGTGATGGTGGTGGAGCAAGTCTCATCTTCTAACCCATCAAGTCCCTGAGACAAAGAAAGAAAAAAAAGATAAAAAAGAAAAAGAAGAAAAAAAGAGAAAAAAATAAAGAGACTTAGGTGAAAACCTCCATGAGGCACCTGAGTCCCACTGTTGGGTTGAAAAACTCTTGAGGCATCCCAATGGTGTTGAAAAGAAAAGAAAAAATTAAAAACATCTCTAAGTTAAAACCTCTTTTGAGGCACCTAGGGAAAGTATCTAGGATGAAAACCTCTTGGAGGCAGACTAGTTGTTTTCAAAAAAGAGAAAAAATAAAAGAAGAGAGAAAAGAATAAGTTTTAAAATCTTGTTTGTAGGTCAGCAGGAGGAGGATCAACACACCTTGAGAGGAATAGAAGGACCTACATAATCCATATTTTCAATCCTCCATCTCATATTCTTCATTATTCCATCAATCCTTCCATTTATGAACTCCTCCAGCTCAGTTTACACAGGCTTTGTGTTTGCTATAGGATTCCCTAAAAACCTACAGGAGTTTCCTGTAGGAATTACAGTGGCTTTGGAATCCCAAGAAAAGTGACCCCAAAGCAAGGGGATGACCAACCTATGTCAAAAAAAAAAAAATCACTCTACCACATCATCACCATGCCTTTCATCAACTTGTTACCCCTGCATCCATCCAATAAGTCAATTAAAAAAAAAAACACATAGTTTTCAAAGAAGAAAAAACAAATAGAAGAGGGTGAGAACAGAGGATAGAGGGACAATACCTGAGGGCTATACCTCTCACCTACTATTCACAGGAACCCTTATCTACACTTGTTAATAGTCCTCATGCTCCAGAATGGAAAAAAGGTATGAAAGTTTATGGGAGAGGCAACTACAGGACATCCTGTAGGTTTCCTGTAGGAAATCCTATAGCAACCTATCCCACAAAGCAAATTTCACAGGGTTGAAGCCATCTTCAGCAGAAAGATTCCAAGGTTAAGGAATTTCCTCCAATTCTTAGTAGCAACAGTAAGATCATTAGCATCACTTTCCAGTACTTGCACATCCAAGGAAACAAGCATCAAAAGAGGCCAATAATAAAATAAAATAAAAATGCAGCAAATACACAGCACAGGGATATCATTCTCCAACAAGCATCATCATCAAGGCATCTTGCCCACAGGTATGTCATCTTACTCATGATCTCTTGTTCGCATGATATGATAAAAAATGTAGGATTATGTAAGAGTTGGTTTTATAAGCAAAGATGGCTAGTTGACTTGGCCACCTTCGACCAGTTGACAAGGAGAAAACAGTTAGATCACTCCACATGTGGCAGTAGTCAAATCAAGAGAAAAAGGAGATAATGCCAACAATGGTTAATTTACAGAGGAACAAAGTGGGAGATGATTACGAGGTGAGTGAAATGATGGATTAATAGTGGTATCAATGGTCCAAAAGGAGGTGCTCTTACTTAGACAGCTAGCACACCATCCCACACGATCATCCATATAAGGAAATAAAACACTAATTCCCACACTAAAGGAGCTTTAGAAATATCAATAATTCATCGAAAAGAGGATTGCCTTGGCTTTCCTGAAGTAGCACCTACAAGAGACAGTGAGCATTTTGCAGCACATAAGCACCTACAGGAACCTACAAGATCCTACAAGAAGACCTACAGGATACAGAGCAGTCATCTATAGGATTATCAGTGGGCATTAAGGGAGTAGATATCAAAGGTTGTCCTCATCAGATAGTAACTAGTGAGGTAGGAGCTATACCTTCCCATATTTTCCAGTTAAAAATAAAACAAAAAACAAAAAATAAAAAATCCTCCATTTGGTTAAAGAAGTTGCAGTCTAGGAGAATTATATTGCAGAGTTATCATTTAAATCTCTCACCCACTAGAATTCTTGAATTATCCATACAAGCCTCCACAATTACCAGGGAAAGATGACAGGGGGTTTTAACAAGAGGGAACCCACACACATAGTAAGAATTCATCAGCACCCTACTATAGTAGATATTTTCACAAGGCACAATTGGATGGGTTTCTTTGAAATAATGAGAGGATACAATGATGAGGTGGCTAGAGACTTTTCTCTCTCATTCATGCCGCTCACTAGGACCCATGCCACTGATGTGGTGAAAGGCCTATCAGTAGAAATCATCCCTGAAGTTATAAGCAGAATCACCACACTCCCTTTAGGGTTACGTTGGAGAAAAGAAGATAAGGGTAACAACACACTTGTAAAGAAGAAATTATTTTTGGAAGGGGAGGAGGAAATGGAGGAAAAAAAAGGGGTTAGAAGAGAAATCCTTCCATACCCTTGGAATGAAGTTAGTTACCACCTCATTAAATATATATCATGTAAAGGGAGATACAGTGTGGTGTATGGATACCATTTCAGACTCCTCTAAGAACTAAGATTTGGAGCAGACACACCTCTTCAAAATAGGTTAAGTATACCCTACTTTCTTCTATAATCATCGATAGATATGATAATTAAAGGGCAGGAGGGAAAACATCAGCAGCTAGCCCATGATGAGTTGATCAAACTTATCCTAGAAGATGCTTTACAAGAACTAAGACTCCCTATTACATGGACAACTTTTAGAGGCATGCAAGCAGAGGAAGAAATTTAAGCTCTTGAATATGACAAAATTGCCATTGCTAGTGAGAGGGATGAAGAAACAGAGGGAGAAAATGAAGAGGAAACAAAGGAGGAAAAAGATGAAGAAAAGAAAGAGGAAAATGAAGAAGATACAAAAGCATAAACAAAAGAAGAGACAGATCTGTAGAGTGAGGAACTAGAGGAAGAAGAGAGAGAGAGACAAGGATGAGAAGGATAATGGAAAAGTGGAGACAGAACAAAAGGAAGAATAGAGGTCTATAGTTTAAGGAAAAGAAGGGGAAGAATCACCAAGGGTATCTTCAGAACCCACAGAGAAGGAGACATCATCTGCTCTTATTCCCTTAAGCACACTTATCAAGTCAAAATGAAAAAGACAATGACAAACCCCACTGTACTTTAGGACAAGAAAGAGCACAAGGATTAGGTAAGGAAGACCTCAAACACCCACCAAAACTCCTATTGTTATTGAAGACTCACCAAAGAAATAAGAAAAGATAGCTCCTCTTGAGAAAAATCAAGGAGAAGGATCATTAAGACAAGCCTCTCCCAAATCTCCCATCACATATGTTAGGAGGCCTATCACAAGGTCTTCCTCATCAAAGGGAAAATGTCTCCTACAGGAGACACAAAAATGCCTACAGGAAGGAGAGGCCATCCTACATGAAAATCTGTTAAACCTATAGGAAACTCATAGAATGGACCAAGAAGGTATCATCAGCAAGAAACAAAGAAGAAAGACCCAAATCCCAGAGAGCCTAGTCCACAACCCAACCTTAGCTCTTACTACAGGTTCATTGAAGGGGGTTAGGGTTATCCCACAAAAGTTTTCCATCCCCATATTATTTTAACTTGAGAAAGAAAGGGCAAGGACACATTGGTGGATGTAGGCGACATGGAGGAAAAATTGAAGGAGATGGGAAAAGAATTGAGTAGTATAAGGGACAGAGAGGCAATTATGAAAGCTCGGTTAGAAGCAAAGTATGCATGGCTAAGGGGATAATTACAAGAAAGGGAAATCAAGTTAGCAACTATGGCCAGTTTTTCCTTAGAGGCAATCCAATGTAGGATGTCATCCAAGTCTTATGCCTTGTATCTCAAGGAACAATGGCTGAAATTCCAAATTAAGACTTTAGCAAAGAGAGGCACTATGCCCTTCCAAGACTATAAATAATTCATTGATCTCCGTGATACTAGCACCTTGGAAGATAGAGCAAAGATGTCTGAGTTTTACCTACACAGCTTGGCCTTGATAGATTTGAATGTGTGGGACCAAAATTCAAAGCTAAGAGACTTTCAATTGATGGCCTTAGCATCATGGATGAATCATGAGGAGGCGAGAGCTACAGAGATGAAAAAGGTAATGGTAAGAGAAGAGACAAAACCACTTATGATCAGAGTTGAACAATCCAATCCAATGGCTATCATAAACACCTAAAACCTAATTGCAAATGATCTTAAGCTTGCACCTAGGTTCCTTGCTGCACAAGAGAAAATAGTCACACACTTTGAAGACATGTTCAGGTTGCTAGGAGATGACAACATGCAATATTGCCAAAGGAGATGGGACACCTTTCCTTACAACCCAAAAATCATAAAATACCATTCTCCTCAAAGAATGAGAGAGGCACTAAACAAAACACCCATGTACAAGCAAGCTCTACAAAGAGTCAAAGTAAATTGGATTGGCTTGAGACTCAGTGCACCACTGCTTTTAGGAATGTTGGAAGGAAGGAAATAAGAAGAAGAAATAAAGTAGTGGGAAGAGATAGAGAGTACGGCATGATTTTATTCACAAGATGAAGAAACTACAACAAAAGCATGGGATGTCAGGGAGGCCACTAGAGCAATGAAGGACATGGATATAGATTAAGCTGCTCAGAGGGTGAGAAACACTTTCAGTAGGGGGGTGATGATGAGCCTCATCATTGGGTAACTATATGGACCTTAATACACCTCCAAGTTTATTAAAATAAACTCTTCTCATAATTCCTTACATGTTTTAATTGTATTTTGCTTAATGAGATGAGTAAAACTAAGATGTATGTCTAGTGGTCTAATGTGCATTGGTTTCAGGTTTTTGAGAGAAAATCATGGCAATTTTGACTAATTAAGTTCAGAAACTCGAATGAGACAAGGAGGGGAGATTATAGGAGATAAATCCTCCTCATTAAATCCTCACTCATTTGAAAATTCCTCAATCAAATCACACTAACTCGGAGTTGCAAGCAGCTGAGTCATGAAGATCATGGGCAGCCGATCTAGTGACAATTAAGAGCCAGTTCATCTTAAGTTTGGGAGCCAAGCCTCCATATATTTAAGGAAGTTATTGGAGACTTTAATTGTATAAATAAGGAGGCTTAGAGCCTCATTAGGATTCATATTTTTTATGTAAGAGCACTAATTATTTTCAAGTTCAAGCTTTGTGGCAAAACATTGTTATGTGATTTTTCTAATATGATAATGAGAATGAGAATTTCCTTGATCCATAACTACGTTGAATCAAAGGTATGAAGCTCATGGGTTAGGGCCCAACCCTAGAAGCAAAGGATCTTCTTCTTGTACTTGTATGTTTAGGTTATTTCATAGATTAATTGTTGAATTGATTTTAGCATTGTTTCATTGCAAGTAGTGGTAAATTTGATTAGTTTGCTTCGATTTGTTCATAGCTTCAACAATAGTTTAGAGATGTAAAGGACTACCAAAAATGCTGATAACAGGTGGATCTATCCTCACTCCTCCCTTTAGGGACCATGGTTTGAGGAAAAAGTCATATTCAGCCCCAAAAAGACAGAATTCTGATTTCTTATGGAATTTAGGGTTTTCTGCTACTTAGGCTAGCATCTTTTCAGTTTTCAAGAATAGGTTTCAATTGTCATTTCAGATATCTTCAAATTTTTATTAGATCTCATGGTGTTTCACAATATTCTACAAGTATTTCCAAGCATGAATTAGGCAACTAAATAATGAAATTCGGTTTTCTTAAGTTGATTATAAATCTTCCTCGTTTGATATGATTTATGGATGAATGCTAGTAATGTCTGTATTGCAGGAGTTTCAATAGTGCAGGAAGATCTCATGCTAGCGACCCCAACCTAACCTCATCCATCCATGATCACCAAAAGCCACCAATTCTCTCAACCAATTCATCATTCCATAAGAACAACTTTCTAGGTTTGTTGAGCAAATCCAACCATCTTACAAACTTTGTTTTGATATTTGAAGAAGTCCTAGCCACTCCCCTACCCTATTTCTTCCATCTTTCACCTTCCATAAGCCCTATATCACCTTCCAAATTACTCCTATTTCTCTCGACTAGATCTTATAGGAATAGAGGACATCCTCTAGGAAGCATTAAGACATCCTATATGATGACCTGTAGTGGCCTATTTTGATGCCGATTTATGGAAAAAACATCCAAGAAGATAACAGAAGACCCCTACTTGCCTCCCAAGCTATTCGAACTTCCAACACGATCTCTAAACCATCTACCACTTCACCAAGAAGATTTAGCATTCACATTTTCAAAAAAGAAGGACAAAAGGGAAAAAAATAGTTATTTTGTTCATTCATATTCACATTATTAGAATGTTCGGTTATTTTAGATTGCATGCCTAGGATAGCTAGGATTACACACATGCTAGCTTAGAATTCTTCTGAAGCAAGATCTCTTAGCAATTAGTTAGATGAATGGTGTGTTTAAATCATTGATTTCAATCTTTCCTTACTATAGTAGACAATATTTCAATTCTCCCAATTAGTGAAAAATTGCCTTTTCTTCATTGGTAATCAAACTCCTTATGGATCAATAGAATGCTGGTTTGAGAAACCATAGTGGTCTATCGCCAGATCAATAGTGACAAAGAGTGGACCCATCACATCTACTTGTGTATACAACATTGTCACCTCCAAGTTTGTATGAACCCTGGGTTGATAAGGTAAAGGTGGTAGCCCCAGGAGTTGCAATACTGGTGCTCATCAAGATGTTGGGTCATTAGCAGAAAAAACTATGCAATTCCTAATGGGAATTGGCATTCAGCTGCTAGGAGCTTGGCAACAAAAACTACACAATTCTTGGAGGGAACTGGCAGCCAGCTGCTGGATCTTGGCAGCAAAAACTGTGCAATTCTTGCAGGGAACTGCCAATTGGTTGTCGGGAGATGCTGAAGAGAAAAAATGCACTGATGCTGGGAGACTGGCCTACTGGTGACCTCTGCGTAGTTTCTGAGTTGATCGTATTGTTGGGTAGTAGATGACTTTCTCATGAAAACTACACAATTGTTTGGGTGAGCAGTCAGTTGATTGTCAGGAGGGCTGGTTGGAAAAGCTATGCAATTGTTTGAGGGAGATAGGGATGAGCACTAGGTGTCTATCTAACATATCTTCACAATTGTCTCAGTCAACAGACCATGAAAGCAATTTTTCTGGGGAGTCATTCCTGGGGTGGCTATCAGGTCAAACTCTCTAGTTGACCAACATGAAGGTTGATTAATTTTCTCGCAGACAGCGTAGCTTCAAATGTCTTGCTCAGTGCTTCTGCACTGTTCTTAGTGACAGTTGATCGAGTCGATGGTGGGGTGATGGTTTGATTGTCAGAGGGGAATCTGGTCATCAGAGCTTCAACAAAGTGACTACATGTGTGAATGAGCGAAATATGCATACATGATCCTGCAAACACACTTACATGACTTAACGATGAGACGACTTAAACCATCAAGACACTCATGATCAACATGACTAACCGGTGGTGTAAGTGACAAGCGTGACACTTGTGATTGATCATTGGTTGACCATGACAACACTTGTGCGACGGTGAATGTGACTCTGTGTGTGAGTGAAACATATTTTTTCATGGCGAACACAACAACTACATGCAAAGTGAAGACTTTGAGTACAACCAGAACATGGTCACAAGCATGACTTTCACATAAACATGCATACATTGGGGTGAAATGATCAAGCAAGGTGGGTGGGAAGACTCACATGAGCTCATGGAGTGAACTCAAGTGTGTGTAGTCATCAAGTGAAACTCTCAAGGGAGGCTCCGAAATTGGGTGGAGGCCAAAATTTTGGAGGGTGTTTGTAGCCACTACAACACTTGGTGACACACTAGTAAAACTCTAGCTTCTATGTTTTGGTTCATTGATAGCACAGGGCCTTGTTCTTTCGGGGAGTATTGAATCATTGTGTGGGTTACTCCAGCTTCCCCACTTACCTCATGGACATACAAAGTTCACCTTTTGCCAACTGAGCAAAACACAATCAAATGTTCAGCTTGATCATAGTGTTTCAAATTTGAGAAGGGTAGTTTAGCTTGCGAGTTGAATATTTTTAGAGTATAAGTTTCCATCTTTGGTGTTTCTCTACTACAACAGGCCTTGATAGTACCCTAATGTAGTCACACTAGAACACACACATTGATCCACTTCCAGCGAGCATGGTCAGTACCCTGTTGGATTTGCATGATTCACCTCTTTCCGCAGGAAGCCTTTCTCCACTTTAGCCTTTGTATTTTTCAAGAGGACTGTGCATAGGCATTTATTTATTTTTGGGGTGGAAGAGAGATCCCGACTTATTGAGAGCAGAAGAGGTTATTCCTTCAGAGAAGCATGTAAGAAATATGACATAGGTTTGCTCATTGAGATTTCCCCTTCTCCATTTCTACTAGTTGGATAATCTTAAACACACAGAATAGAAGGTTGAGTGTAGGCATGAGGCTTCCCAGTGTGGAAATAGGTTCATGGTTGGACCAAAACTTCCTTTGTAGACAGCTCATATTTTCTATCAAGACTTCATCGATCGAAGGTTATAACCAAGCACAAAGAAGACAAACACAAGACTGGCCAAGTGTTGCAGTGTCACAAGTTTCTTCAAATCTCAGCCACATACTCTATTCAAAATCCAAAACAGAGTAGTTAACAACACCTATTTCCGGAAAAAAATAAAATAGTAAGGTATCAAGTAAACAAAACAAATGTAGACAAAAATAGTAAGCAAAACAAACTAAATAAGAACAAAGATAGTAAGCAAGGCAAACAAAATGAAAACAACAAGAAACAAGTAGACTATGTACATGGCATGTGGCGTGGCCCAGCCTACTATAAATAATGATTGAGATCTTGGCCATTGGAAGGAAGGTTGTCAACCCTCCCATCAAGTGATTGCATCCAGTACTTCTGTGGGCCAAGCTTCTCTTGGACAATGTACGTATTTTTCATCGATGTATCATGGACTGAAGGCCACAAGTTCTTACATAAGAGGCAGGACAACAGATAACCAAGTATTTATAGCTGTACAATTCCTCATGTACTTCACCTAGCTTGTTTTAAGAGTCACACATAGTCCATGCAAAACTAATCTATGGACATAAAAAATAAAACAAACCAAAAAGCAAAGCAAGAAGCAGAAGAAAATGTGTATGCAAAGAGAGTAACAAAACAAACAAGCAAGAAATAAAACACATAAAGAAAGAAGAAAACATGCATGCAAGAAAACAACTCAAAGAAAATACTACTCCTACCCCTAAGCTAACACTGAATGTGTCATCTCATGTGAAGTGATACTTCCAATGAAGCTACTGGCACAATGGTCAACCCATGTTGGTGAAGGCATGGTTTGTGATTGTCATGGTTGCACAAACCAGCAAGAACAAAAGTTATAACAATGAAGAGGTACACACTCCAAGCTTACAAGTGTCCAAAGTACAAAAATGAGTGAAAGCACATGTCATGCACTCTATGAACTTGCCATGGTGCTGTTCTACACTATGTATAGATGTAGAGTGTATGAATTCTCTTAACTATGACTTGCAAGAAAACGTGAGAAAGGTGGATCAATTACCTTGTGCAAGTGTGCTTTCTATGTAAGATTCCTCCAATGCATGAGCGATGGGATCAACTAGTTTGAGTGGAGGAAGAGAAATTTGGGTGTTTGGTTGATCTTCAATGCAAAGCAAAGAGTGATGAGGAGTCTTGCTTGTTTCAATAATTTCCTGATTAGAAGTGAAACCAGGCTTAGGATAGCAAGGACCGGACATAACCATCAACATAACCATCAACTTGGGCCGAAGTGCCTTGACAGTCTGGGGGGTTTTGACTTTGTCGAAAGATAGATCATTGTAGACGAGTGTCTTAGATAGATCAACAATGATTGAATCAACATCATGATTAGATGAAGAAGTAGAGAGATCACAACAACCAAGATCAAAAAATTCAGGATGTTTGTCGGCATCCTCATGGTATAACGAATCATGCAGAGGGGTAGATGAGATGCGGGGACATTCACCCTCTGTGTTTTCATAAATGACAGATGACAAACTGGATGGATTTTCAAAGGAAGATGTGTCTTCTCCACAATTTAATGATAGACTAACATCCGATGTGTCCTGTGAACGATCGAAAGTAGAAACATATGGAAATGAGTTTTCACAGGGGAAATCAATAGTGGCAGAATCACAAGGGATGTCAGGATAGAGTGGGTAAGGTGCGGATGGAAGGGAGTCATCCTTCACCGTGGGTTCATCTTTAGATTCCCACACACACTCATCATGAATGATGGTGCAGGTTGGATGCATAGTACCAAATTCGTTGACCACTTGATCCTTGTTCATAGCAAGTGAGGACTTTGGAATGATAGAACACAAGACAATACAATTTGGAGGATCAACAGAAAAATGGGATGGAGGTCGAGGGAATGAATCCACATGACAACCAACAAGCTTGCAAGAAAAAATTGCACAGATATCAAGAACAGGTGGGGTGGGAGGATGTGACGGTTGAACAGATGTGTGTGCATGTTCTCCCACATCACTCTATGGTGGTAGAGCCTTTTGATGAGGTGAAGGTGGACAATCACTTGTGACAACAACTATGCCTACCTTTGATTATTCAACTCCATCACCAAGGTGTGTTGAGCGGGATTCGAATGATTTCAAGAATTGTAGATTTTCATATATGTGAAGAAGATACTCAAATCTTCCATCGAGAAATTCCCAATCAATTTCATCTTCAGGAAATCAATAAGCAAGATTACAAAAGTGTGTGTGAAACTCTTCAACAGATTTAGCAGGTGCTTTTCATAATTTCATAATTTCTTTCTCGAGTGCTTTACAGTTAAAGTAATTGAAAGCACGGTCAATCTCTGTGACCAGATGAGAAAGATAATAAATATATTTTTTAGGTAGTGTGGCACACCAATATAATGGGTGCCCTCGAAGCGTGTAGACGAATAACATGCAGGTCGTGTGTTCTTCAAAGATTCCATGTCTTTCGCATGAGCCTACAATGTTGACCACATGCCCAACCAAGGCTACATAGCCTCCACCATCATATGTTTTATGTGACAAGTTATCTCAGAGCTCTTTGGAGATTTCGAGGTCGTTTCCATAAGATATACACTGCAGAAGAGAAACCCTATAGTTGGTCATGATAGATATGCAGAGATTCAAAATAGATTGTGAGGACTCAACTTGTCATATGGCCCTCCTTCTAGCACCAAAAATGTTAACGGTGTTGGACTTGCCAACATTTAGGGGATCATCTAGGTATGAAGTCCCAAATAGACCTCACACCGTTTGGTGTGGGAGTCCCATCTGGTATGATGGCCCAATTGCCATTATCTTAAAGATTTGCATGGTGATTGTAAATGTCATTTGTGTCAATGGTTCTTTCACCATGGAGGGAGAGGGTGGGAGTGAGTCCAAAGTCACTTGGGAGTAGTCCCAACTCTGCCGGGAACACAAAACACAACAAGAAATGCATAGATTCCGGCGGAAAAGTCCACACAGATGCGGTACTCACAACACACAAGATAAGATAACACGTATAACAATTAGCGGATTAGTCCGTGCGAGTACAATGGTTGTTAAAATTTTTTTATGTGAAAGATCTATCTGATGTTCTAGAGAGTAGTCTACATGGGCAAGACAATGTTAATAGCGTATACAACACATTTTCATTAACATATATATATTAAAACAAGTGAAGTTGTAAGTGTTAACACAGATTAAAGCAACATGCATTACAAGTGTTAAATATTAGCCTTACAACAATTACAATACATGTGCGAAAACATGCTGGCCTATTAGCAAGCTTCTAAATTAAGCGAAAGTTCCAAGACACATTGTTACACCATACATCACTAACCCTACGTGTGGGGCATTGGAGTCACTACTTACTCCTCAAAGAAAAGATTATAGACTCTCAAGGCTATGTGGGAGGAGCTGAGGTTAAAAAGTCTTTTGCATGTACAAATGAGGGGCTATTTATAGCCAAGGGTGACACTGACCCTAGTGGATGTTCAACTACCATCATGATTGTTTGACTTCCATGAATTTTCAACTTTACATGACTCTTCGTACAACATATGGGTCTATCGGACTTCCATGTTAAATTACATTGATTGGAAGTGTGTCCCATATTAGAGATGTGGATGACATGACTTGACATGATAATGCTAGTACATTCATGTTGTTGTGGGTGTGCATGTCGAGCTACAGTGCTACTGGGTGATGGATGTCCCCATGGTGTGTCGCAGTTTCACCTTCACATGACAAAGTGCACGGAGTCTTCGATGGTCGTTGGTTCACTTCATGTTGCATTCACAAATTGTTTCTTGCTTGTATGTTGGTAAGATTAACAGATTCATTTGTTCGCAAAAGGTGCATATTCATCCATCTGTCCGTTCTTGAACACATTTGCAGGTTTGTTCATTTGTTTGTCCGCGAACACATCTTTTCATGATCATCCATTTGCGAGCACATCTCTTTACATGCATCGTCTATTCATCCATTGCTGAACCTGTTCTTCTTCATGTACTCCATTTGTTCATCCCATTCGTCGTCACGGCATGTTTGTTTGTGTACCTATGTCTACAGTCAATCATGACGAGATGACATCAAATCCATAAACCTCCTAGTCTACCATGATGCATGATCATTTTGGATGCAGGTGACCGGGAGAGGTGACAAGGTTGCTGCTCCAAATTGGATCCTAGAACACTCTGTAAGTTTTCATGAACTCTTTGAAAACCATGTCAGGGATTAAAAGTCCTATAAAGATCAAGCTTATCAGAGATATCCTCATAACAGTTGCAATTTGTGATCAGCGCGGAGCAATGAGGAACGTTGGTCAAGCGCACAAACCGTCGACCCATGGTAACGCATGCTATCACAAATTAGCAAAGGTAGAGGCCAATTCGAGAAACAGGGATAGTTTCTGATATGTGATCACTGACAAGTCGCTAATCACATATCGTAGGGAAAACCCCTCAAAGAAGGAAAGGGTGCAAGCACCCAGACCCGAAAAATTATAAAATGCAATGGATATCGTTTTGATTCTGTGAAAGCGAGATTCCACAAAACTGATAGAATATTAGAGGGGCTACGAGCAGTAAATGGTTTAAATCGAGTTTCGCCTAATCCCATACAGTGAATGCCACACATCCGGCGGAAGAGAGAGAAAATCGTTCACATCGGACAGGTAATCATCATGCTACTTAGCCACCCGATATGATTGATGACTGTAGGATTTGGGACCCCCAAATCAATGGCGGAGATGCATTCCGATGGATGACTAGATTTGATGGGCTCAACACATGAAATTGTATAGGATTTGAAGTCTAATATGGACGATGCGTTGGTAGAAGGTCATGTTTCGCAAGTATTCTTGGAGTTAACAGAAAAAAATGACCATTTCAAATATGTCCAAGAGGACTAACACTCATCCGTTATGAAATAGGTGGCCACCTCCCTGTGAAGCATTATACAGTGATTGATTATGAAGGACAAAAGGATTAAAACGGACAGAGGCAGGGGAATTGGAAAGCCGAGAAGCAAAAATGAACAGTCAGGAAGCAGATTGGCTTTAAAGCCACAAACTGGCAGAGAGAAAGCAAGCAAGCAGAGAGCAGTAGGAAGTAAGCCGAAAGTAGAAAGAAGAATCTGAGCTGACCTACAGAAGCAAAGGCAACACTGAGCCAGGATTAAGATAGAGACAGAGGGAGTCAGAGAGTCTGTGTACTCTAGAAAAGGCTTGACAGGTTCAAGCGAACTCCTCTGCACACCTGTCATGTATTCAGTCTCAAATTGGGCTCATACTATTATAATCAATAGAGACCAAGAGCTAGTAAGGAGAGTGTGTGTACTCAAAAGAGGCTTGGGGGATCCAAGTATAGTCTTACTAATTTGTATTTGTTGTGTGAGACTCAAATTGAGCTCATTGTTTTAAAAAATATACTTTGAAAACATAATAGAGAGGCCACCACTGAAGGTTGGACCGAGAGACATGGCCCAGGAGTATTGGGTGAACTCCTTATTAAACTTGTTGTGTTTATATGTGTTGCCTGTTATGGTTTCTTTAACTAATTCATTGTCTGCGTATTTCGCAATCTTATCGATCTGTTGCACAAAATAACATAGGCACATCTATGCACATGAGTCTGTAATACCTTATTGTTTGTCTTAGATCAATATTAGATCAAGTGGTATCAGAGCATTAGGTTGCTAATGTTAGACAGATTTGTGCTGGACAGTTAGTGGATGATAACTTGATCAAAGCCTAAACTAGGAGGATGAGAATTGGCTGAATTTAATCAAGAAATTGGTAGAGTCTATACTAGGAGGAAAATGTTAGAAGAAATTCCCTCGGAATCAGACCCTTAGTTCATGGACAGTTTCTTGACTATGAGAGCCATGTTAGAGGAATGTATAGAGAATTTAAGAAAGGTAGAGATGAAGATTCATCAAACTCCAAAAAATATAAAGGAGCAGAAGAATCTCTCCTCAATGACCAGTCTAAAGGCAAAGGGAAAGAAGAAAAGCTTCCCACACCTCCTAATAGCCCTGAAAATAAAAATAAGACATCTTTGATTAAATTAGATGTTAAATTTGATTTGCCAATATATGATGGAGAGTTGAATGCAAAGAAGCTGGATAATTGGATTAGACAGATTGATGTGTATTACAGGGTGCAGAGCATTGATTCAGATGAAAATAAGATTCAACTAGCCAACCTATGCCTTGGAGGAATTGTCTTGGTATGGTGGGAAGGCAGGACACAAGCTGACATGAAGAAGCATGGTAAAATCCTTTCTCTATAGAGTGAATTTGTTTCTGCAATTAAAAAATAATTCTATCCACTAGCTTATATGTAGTAAGCTATGATGAGTTGGAAAACTCTTCGCCAATTAAAAGGGAAAAGTGTACAATGTTACACCCAAGAATTTAGAAAAAGAGCCTTGATTCTAGGCATTTCGTTAGACTGACTTGAAACTCTGCTGAAGTATATAGGTGGTCTACATAGTTATTTGAGACATACCATTCTCATGTTTAATCCTACTAGCATAGATGAGGTATCTATTCAGGCTACACATCTAGAGGCTAGGGGCAAGAATGTGAACCCAGAAGTTGGGGGATCATCAAAACCCACTGCAAGCAAGAACAATGAAAAGAGAAATCAGAAATGGAAAGACAGGAAGGCAAATGCTATACAAAAAACCAAACCTTCGTGCACTCACTGCAAGAAGGATGGGCATGATGATGAACACTGCTAGATTTTGCATCCGGAGCTGAAACCCAAGAAGTACAATGGAAAAAAGAAGAAGACTACTGCAACTATCCAGAAGGATTTGGGGTCAAACTCAGGGGATGAAACAACAACCACAACCACAGGTATAAAAGGTAAAAATTCTGAAGCATCTACTAGTAATTCTGCACAAACTATTGATAGTGAAGAAAATGAGAGAAGAAGACATGAGCTTTTTCATATTAGAGTTATTTCCAAGCATCAAAAGGTTGATAATTTATTTGATAGTGGTTCACAAGTAAACTTAATTTCTGAATAAATTGTAAAGAAACTGGGATTACTAACCGCACCTCACAAGAAGCCATATCCATTGGGTTGGTTATGTGATAAAACAAAGTTACAAGTGACTAGACAATGTAAACTTAGGTTTGTCATTGGTTCATCATTTGTAGATGAGGTTGAGTTAGATGTAATTCCCTTGCATATATGTGGAATTGTTTTGGGAAGTCCTTACTTGTATGATAGAAAAGAAATTTTTTATAGAGCTGAAAATAAGTATCAACTCGTTAAAGATGGAATTGAATATACTGTAAGAGTTCATAAACTCAAGAATAATTATACTCTCATAAACTCAGGGCAGATAAAAATAATTGTAAATTCATGCAAACAATTTTTACTGATGATTGTAAAGGAAAGGAAACCTGATAAAACCAATGTATTTGAAGGCTATGATGCTAACAAGCTGACTTAGAAAAAGTTGTTTCAGAATATGATATGATATTTCAAGAACCTAAAGGTCTACCAACCAAATAGTAAATAGTACATGACATTAATTTGCAGCAAGATGCTCCATTGCCTAACATCGGAATGTACAGGTTATCCGCTTTATAGAATGCAAAAATCAAGAAGCAGGTACAAGATCTGCTCGAGAAATGGTTCATAAGACCTAGCACATCACCATGTGACTCTTCAATTGTCTTGGTGAGAAAGAAAAATGGCTCATGGAGAATGTGCATTGATTACCGAGCATTCAATAAGATAATGATCAAAAATCGTTATCCCCTTCCTCGCATAGATGATCTATTAGATCAATTAAAAGAAGTTGTTTACTTTTCCAAGTTAGACTTGCATAGTGGCTACCATCAGGTTAGAGTTGCAGAGAAAGATGTATGGAAGACTGCTTTCAAAACAAAGCAGGGACTATATGAGTGGTTAGTTATGCCTTTTGGTTTAACTAACACTCCTGCTACTTTCATGAGAGTCATGAATAATGTAATGATGATTTTGTCATTGCATATCTAGATTGTTAGTGCCTAAATCTACCTTATGCTAAGAAAGGTAGGATCTAGGGTAACATCAGACCACGCTTAACCTGGTAGCTAGCCCTACCAAGTCGGGAGAGGGCTCTCTCCTTGTCAATCTCAGAAAAATATGGCAAATAAAGCTTGAGATGACTGATGTGAAGACTGATTTTAGGCTAGGTATGTGTTCAGAAGAGTTTGATTGAATTTGATGATGTTTTGTTGGCTCAAATGTGAAAGGCAAATTTGAGTCAGGGGAATGAGACTCAGTTTTGTAGAGATCTCTATGGGGCGAGGTAGGCAAATGGTTTGGTACTTCAAATTGAGTGAGATAGAGAGATTTTAGACTGGTGAGGACTTGAAGAGGGCATGAAAGTCTCAGGGATCCTCTTCAAACAACTGAAAACATAAATAACTAAACAAAACCCTAGGTAGAGTGCTGCAAATCAATGAATTCTACCTTTATCTTTGTTTCATTTAGTTAAGATGAACAGAGAGAGATAATGGCATACATAAAAGACATGTAAACTTGCAATTATAGAAGGAAACATAATACCAAATCAAGTTGCCACAAGAATCCCATAAAGTGTTGCAAACCTTGGTCTATTCCTTTGCCAAACTGCTGAAATGAGTATACAATAAAGCTCCAAGTTTTCCCAAAAGTCCAACTTTTCCAATGACTGAAAAACCACAAGATATAGGCAATATAAAACTCATCCTAGCCTTTAGGAGTTGATCTGATAACTTTAGCATCTGTTCCAACAAAATCTAAACTGAGAACTAAAAAGTAGGCAGTGGAACAACTTGCCTCTAAAAACAAGGAAACTGATTCCTTCAGTTGCAAACTACCTTTTTATGGATGAATCTACCTCTATGAGTGAAAATTTAACATATTTACATAAAAATCCATCACGTCACATCAAATTACATCATGAATTTGACTATTAGAAAGAGAAAAGTCAAACTGTGAAGAAACTAGGCGAAAAAATAGAGTTTTTTGGCCAAAATGAGCAAATTTCATCCTATGCGTTGCGCTGATTTCCCTATGCATAGCGCCATTTTATAGCTAGTTTTAGAGGCCTTCTCGTGCACCAAATTTTCTCCAAGTGAGGTTTTTTGAAAGGTCTCTCTATTTACCTTCCAGAACAAGTAGAATTTCTAAATTTGGTCTTCATATGCCATTCCAAAACTGAGTTCTCCTGACACTGCTTCCTATGTGCCCAAAAAGGGGCAGAAAGGTCATTTTTGAGGTGTTTTTGACCTTTTTGGAAGCTCAAAACCTATCAAAATTTTTTGGCCATTAGAGGGCATTCATATTTTTCCATTAAAAATCCAAAAATGCCGAGTTTTTCTCAAAGTGAGGTCTCTAGCAATAGCCCGCGCCAAGTGGCGCGGCGCATTAGGCAGAAAAACCTGTTTTTTAGGCCAAAAACTTAAAAATTGACCAAAAGTATCCAAAATTTCTTGAAACTTGGGCTGAGTGTCCTACATCAAGTGCTATGTTGGGCTAAGGAAGCTTTAGCCAAAATCTTGAGCTTGTCTTGCTCTTTCCTTTTCCTCAAAGCTTTCCTCAACTTGGCCTTCAAAGTCCTAATTCTTGCTCGGCACACCTTGCTTCTCGCCAAGTAGTGGTATGCCATGTTCCTCAACATATTTTTCTCTTTGTTGGATTTCTCCAACATATTTTCCAAGTGCATGTTTTTCACCTTAAGCAAAGATTCACGATCAGCTTGAATTTCCCTTTCAAGTGTTGTCAATTTTGTTTTCCTCCTCTTGGTAGCTTGTCGGTTTTTCTTTATGTTTTTGAGCACCATGGATGAGTGGGACTGATGAGGGGAGGATTTTATGCTGACGATAGGGTTTTGGGGAATGAAAGGGTTTAGGGAATAACATTTAGGGATTAGGGATATTTGATTAGGGTTTGGGATTGTGGGATTAAGGATTTAGGGTTGGTAGTTTAGGGATATGGAGAATATGGAAAGGGTAAATATAAGTGAAAAGGGAGGGAGAAAATGAAGTGAGGGAGTGAGGTAATGAGTGAGTGAGAATTATGGGAGTGGTATTTATCAGCAATAAATTCAATATATAAACCCTATGCAATGTTTTTTCATCAAACTGCAAGAAACTAGGGTTTCAATATTTCCCTATTAAATCACCAAGAAGACTGAGATAAACTCATGCATTGAGCATATTAGAGTGTGAACTTACTTGGGCAACGAGGAATTTACAATTTTGGGAGCTTTGGAGGAGGATTTGAATGATTTCAGGCCTTGAAGTCCTGTGTGCCATGTTGCCTCAATGTGTCACACCCGTTATAAAAATACACCGTAAATCATTGCCTAATGCATCACGCTAGCTCAATGCGTCGCGCTCTAACCCAGGTGCATCGCGCTTTTTACAGGAGACTTTTGGAGGCCTTCTTGCTGTCCAAATTGGGTGAAAGTTAGCGCGTTGGAAATATTATTGATTCTAATTTCCAACACAACTTGAATCTTTCAATTTGGAGGTCATTTTCCCTGTCAAAGGTCAAATCTCCCAAGACTGGTCAAAATTTGCAAAATGAGGCTGCCTAAAGGTAGAGTGCTGTTGTAGTAAACTTTTGAAGGTCTTTCACAACCCAAAATTGAGCTCATGATAGCTCACTGGAAAGATCTTTGTGTCTAGTTATCATTGGAATCATCAAGCAAGTCATTAGGCCAACCAAGCTAGGAGAAATCTTGATTTTTCCAAGGTCACTTCAGAAGTGCATCAATTCGCCTGAGGCAACTGTATTTTTGACATTTCTCTAAAACCATGACACCTGTGTAAAACGTGAATGAGGGTTTTCTTCCTTGGACTATTGTGGACAAAAATGTCTCTCAGGTTTCCCAAATTCATATTTTCTTGCTCAAAAACATCATTGGAGTAAAACCTATCCCGATGTGTCGAACAGGGGATTTGTCGAAATGAAGTGAAATGAAGGGGATAAAGGGCTTCTAAATTCTTAAGAAAATTTTGAGAAGTATGGAGGGATGTTAAGAAGTAAGGGAAAGTGGAATTTCAAATATTGAGTGAGCGAAAGGGGTCCAAAAGGGCAAAACTCAGCCCTAGCCTAGGAAATTGTCAAATTGTAGCATGAAACTAGGGTTTGTGCGAAAATGAGGAATTTGAGGGATATCAGTGATGGGAAGTGTTTAATAAGGTACATTAAGGATAGGGGAAGGTTTACGAACATCAGGATACAATTTTTGTTGATGATTTGACCATCCAAGAGAAATTACCTTCAAAACCCTACGAGAGCGAAATGAACCTTACCTAGGCACAACTGAAGCATGAACAAGGTGTGAAATGACCCATTGGAATGTGACATGATGATGAAAACCCTCTAAATGATGGCACACTCAGTTGAATGGTGACATGGACCAAAATTTGGACAACTTTGAGAGGAGTGAAAGCAAACCCTAGACCTAATACCTAGTGACCAAATTTTACTTGAAGACTCACTGAAATGACAAAATTTGACCTTGACACCTTAAAATCACTTTGTAAGAGAATGTTTGATCACTGGAGGAAGGCTGCAAGGGCTGAAACTAACATTGGCTCCAATGGGGATGGTAGCTCCATGGAGGTGCCAAGAACGACAAATCTTTGGGAGAGCAGACTAGTGCCTTATCCATTGGGCAATGGAGTCAAAAACTGAAGCTGAAATGAATGACTGAAAACTGATGACTTAACGACACAAACTAATTCTCACTCAACTAAAAACTGACTCGATACATAAATACAACCGACAAACTGGAAATGATGCTCAAAGTAGAGCTTATATATCAAAACCTACTCTAACAGTTTCATTCATCACTTGATTAAGTGAAAGGAAACAACCAATGCAACCAAGTAAGTATTCCAGCTGCTGTTTGAATTCTCCGCAAGTGCTTGCTTATGAACAACAAGAAATAACTACTGAAAGGCAACTCCCATGAAAACTTGTGAACAGATCCGTTGAATGATATGGATTCTCTATCCGCCTCCAAAAACACTACATAAGGATCTCGAAATTCATGCACAATGGGACTTAGCTCATCCAATGTATTACTATTCTTCTCCTTGTACCCTGAATGCAAACTTTGATCTAAGCTTTGTGACAAGACTCCTGCTAAAAAGCCAAATCAAGTTTGTATCAATACTTGTTTGAATCTCATAATTAGCTAGTGGAGAAGGACTTTGACTGTAGACATCATCCAAAACATCAACTATTGGGTTGTGACAAACTTGAAAAGACTGCTGCAACCCATTTTCTATTAGTTCCGATGAGAATACATGATTCCTACAAGCTTCTCATCCTTTACTGAAAATGTACTATGCAAATTTTCCTTAAAACACTGAAATGATTCAAAACAAAATGGTACATAATCATCTTGCATCATTTGATCATATGGTCTGGCTTCCAAGTATTCATTTGCAACTTGACAATCAAAGGCATTCAGGGGCTGCAACTCTAGATATGAATTGTCTTGAACAAGTTTTTCATTGCTCTGAAGATGGTCCAGATCAAGACTTGTCGACAATTGATTTCTGATTGCATGAATGTTGTCTCTGATGAACTAAAATGAAGCAAAACAAAAAGGAAAAGATCCTTCACTTACTTCAAAATTTTCTTCACTTTCCTCCTCACCTCCATGGCTAATATGTAATGGTTGATCACTATATTCGAGCTGCTGAAAATGAACTTCTTCCTCGCACAAACTAGCTGTTGATTTTTCTACAAGATTAGCTTCTGTTTGGAGAACATAATCATCATCATCATACTGATCAAACTTAGGCAAATCATCAATATAAAACACATCATCAAGCATACATGTCATATCAACAGATCTCTCTTCTCCAAGATGATCTACAAAACAATCAATATTAGATCTATGACAACTGGGATAAGAAACAAAATGTTTTGGATCAACAACTTGCTCCTCTTCAATCAGTGAGCCATGGTCTTGAACATCATAGTCATTCCTTGTAGTTATTTTCTGCATCTTCTCTTCCACTGCACTTACCAAAATGTCGAGCTTTACCTCTAGAGATTTCGATTCCTCTGGATTTATGTTTTTTATCTCTTCTTCCTTCAACTTTGCCCTTCAGATCAGCAAACGATCCTCTACATCTACTGCATTGTTTTGCATCTCTTCAAGTGTTGCAAGGTTTCTTTCTCTTAGTTGAAACTCCATTTTCGGATCAAAGGCACCTGGGTAGTGCAAGAGAGTGGATCCAAGAGGAGGTCTTATATTTACCAGCATCGAAAAATAAACTTGGTTAAATCTGGCAGAAAATTGTTGTATTGTCTCTCCTGGTTGTCTTTTCAGCTGGTTATACTCTTCTATAATCAAGAAAGGGTTCTGTCTTACCGCCCACCTGTTGATGAAAATTTTGAAGAGATGTTGGAAATCTGAGATGCTCGCATCAAGTAGGGTTTTGAACCAACTCTTGACTTTTCCTTACAAAGAAAGAGAAAAAAGCCTAATACTGACATCTTCTTCATCAACTTCAAAAAGGTCAAGGAAAGACTCAAAATTCAATACATGTCTCTAAGCAGTGATGTTGTCACTTTCACCGTCAAATCTTGTTAGATATAGGTCATGATTTTTAGGGAAAGCATGGGATATAGGAGGTAAAATTAGAGGCTTGTATCGATCTGGAATTTTACAAGGTAGTGGAGTATGTACAGAAGCTGGAATCAGTCTTGGTCTCTTGAGGCTCATAAGTTTGAAGACGGTCATCACAAGATTTAGAAGAAGGGTCTTGATCAAGCTCAAAGGCATGCAAATCTTTGGTATTCACAAACTTCAAAGGGAAGGAATCAAATGCAGGCTGATGATCTTTTCTCAAATACAATATACTTTGCAAAGCCTTCTTGACATTCTTGGGAAAAGATAAGAAATAATTTAGAACAAAGAACAAAATGTCTTAGATGAAATTCCAACTTGAATACCTAATCTGTCCATATTGTCCTCTCATGCTTTTGCTGGTCAGGTTCATCCTCCAGTGGAGTTCTTGGATCTGATCTCAAAACTGATTTGGAATCACCAAGTGAATGATTTCAGCCTTCTTGTGTCTGATCGTTGTCCACCATCAACAATCAGATCTAACTTGATACATATACTAGGGCAATTCGCAAGTCATATGTTCCATTTATAAAAGTAAACCGGAGATTGATTGAAGCAGCATTTATCTACTTATGCACTCGCAAAGCAATGTGTAGTTTGAAGGCTTCCTAGCATAACTTCAGGCTTCGTCTGTAGTTTATAAAGCAAGAACACTAAAAAACAAATAAAATTTTCTTCCCTAGAACGGTCCCGCTATGTTAGTGCCTAAATCTACCTCAGGCTCAGAAAGGTAGGATCTAGGGTAACATCAAACCACGCTTAACCCGGTAGCTAGCCCTACCAGGTCGGGAGAGGGCTCTCTCCTTGTCAATCTCAGAAAAAGATGGCCAATAAAGCTTGAGATGACTGATGTGAAGATTGATTTTAGGCTAGGTATGTGTTTAGAAGAGTTTGATTGAATTTGCTGATGTTTTGTTGGCTCAAATGTGAAAGGCAGATTTGGGTTCCGGGAATGAGGCTCAGTTTTGCAAAGATATCTATGGGGTGAGGTAGGCAAATGGTTTGGTACTTCAAATTGAGTGATATGGAAAGATTTTAGACCGGCGAGGAGTTGAAGAGGGCATGGAATTTTCAGGGATCCTCTTCAAACAGCTGAAAACATAAATAAGTAAACAAAACCCTAGGTAGAGTGCTGCAAATCAATGAATTCTACCTTTATCCTTGTTTTGTTTAGTTAAGATGAACAGAGAGAGATAATTGCATATATAAAACACATATAAAATTGTAATTACAGAAGGAAACACAATACCAAATCAAGTTTCAACAAGAATCCCATAAAGTGCTGCAAACCCCCAAACTGCTGAAATGAGTATACAATAAAGCTCCAAGCTTTCTCAAAAGTCCAACTTTTCCAATGACTGAAAAACAACAAGATATAGGCAATAAACAATTGATCCTAGCCTTTAGGGTTCAAGCTGATAAGTTTAGGAGTTGTTCCAACAAAATCTAAACTGAGAACTAAAAAGTAGGTAGTTGAATAGCTTGCCTCTAAAAACTAGGAAACTAATTCATTCAGTTGCAAACTACCTTTTTATGGATGAATCTACCTCTATGAGTGAAATTTTAACATATTTACATCAACATCCATCAAGTCACATCAAATTACATCATGCGTTTGACTATTATAAAGAGGAAAGTCAAACTATCAAGAAACTAGGCGAAAAAATAGAGTTTTTTTGGGCTAAAATGAGCAAATTTCATCCTATGCACCACGCTGATTTCCCTATGCGTAGTGACGTTTTGCAGCTGATTTTAGAGGTCTTCCCATCCACCAAATTTGCTACAAGTGGGATTTTTGGAAAGGTATACCTATCTACTTTCCACAAAAAGTGGAATTTCTGAATTTGGTCTTCATTTTCCCCTCCAAAACTGAGTTCTCTCAACACTACTTCTTGTGTGTCCAAAAAGGGGCAAAAAGGTCATTTTTGAGGTGTTTTTTACCTTTTCGGAAGCTCAAAACCTGTCAAACTTTCTTGGCCATTTGAGGGAATTCATATTTTTCCATGACAAATCCAAAAATTCTGAGTTTTCCTCAAAATGAGGTCTCTAGCAAAAGCGCGCGCCAAGTGGCATGACGCATCAAGTAGAAAAACCTGTTTTTTAGGCGAAAAATTTCAAAATTGACCAAAAGTATCCCAAATTTCTTGAAATTTGGGCTGAGTTTACTGCATCAAGTGCTATGTTGGGCTAAGGAATCCTTACCCAAAATCTTGAGCTTGTCTTGCTCTTTCCTCTTCCTCGAAGCTTTCCTCAAATTGGCCTTCAAAGTCCTAATTCTCACTTGGCACACCTTGTTTCTCGCCAAGTAGTGGTATGCCATGTTTCTCAACATATTTTTCTCTTTTTTGGCTTTCTCCAGCATCTTTTCTAATTGCATGTTTGTCACCTCGAGCCAAGATTCATGATCATCTTGAATTTCCCTTTCAAGTGTTGTCAATTTTGTTTTCCTCTTCTTGGCATCTTGCTGGTTTTTCTTTATGTTTTTGAGCTCCATGGATGAGTGGGACTGATGAGGGGAGGATTTGATGCTAGTTATAGGGTTTTGGGGAATGAAATGGTTTAGGGAATAACATTTATGGATTAGGGATATTTGATTAGGGTTTGGGATAGTGGGATTAAGGATTTAGGGTTGGTAGTTCAGGGATATGGGGAATATGGAAAGGGTAAATATAAATGAAAAGGGAGGGAGAAAATGAAGTGAAGGAGTGAGGGAACGAGTAAGTGAGAATTATGGGAGTGGGATTTAGTAGCAAAAAATACAATTTATAAACCCTATGCAATGTTTTTTCATCAAACTGCAAGGAACTAGGGTTTCAATATTTCCCTATTAAATCACCAAGAAGACTGAGACAAACTCATGCATTAACCATATTGGAGTGTGAACTTACTTGGGCAATGAGGAATTTAAAATTTTGGGAACTTTGGAGGAGGATTTGAATGATTTCAGACCTTGAAGTCTTGTGCACCACACTTTCTCAATGCATCGCGCCTGTTATAAAAATACACTGTAAATCACTGCCCAATGCGCCACGTTGGCTCAATGCGCCGCGCTCTAACATAGGTGCGTCACACTTTTTGCAGGAGACTTTTGGAGGCCTTCGTGGTGTCCAAATTGGGTGTGGGGTAGCTCTTTGGAAAGCCTATTGAGTCTACTTTCCAACACAACTTGAAGTTTTCAATTTGGAGTTCATTTTCCCTGTCAAATGTCAAATCTCCCAAGACTGGTCAAAATGTGCAAAATGAGGCTCCCTAAAGGCAACGTGTTGTTGCAGTCAACTTTTTAAGGTCTTCCGCAACCCCAAATTGAGTGCATGATAACTCTTGGAAAGCTACTTGTGTCTAGTTATCATTTGACACATCAATAAATTCATTAGGCCAACCAAGCTAGGAGAAATCTTGAGTTTCCCAAGGTCACTTCAGAGGTGCATCAATTCACCTAAGGCAACTGTATTTTTGACATTTCTCTAAAACCATAACACCTGTGCAAAAGGTGAAAGAAGTTTTTCTTCTTTGGAATATTGTGGAAAAAACTCTCTTTTAGTTTTCCCAAATTCATCTTTCCTTGCTCAAAAACATCATTGGAGTAAAACCTATCCCGATGTGTGGAACATGTGATTTGTCAAAATGAAGTGAAATGAAGGGGATAAAGGGCTTCTAAATTCTTAAGAAACTTTTGAGAAGTAGGGGGAGATGTTAAGAATCAAGGGAAAGAGTAATTTCAAAGATTGAGTGAGGGGAAGGGGTCCAAAAGGGCAAAACACAGACCTAGCCTAGGAAATTATCAAATTGTAGCAAGAAACTAGGGTTTGTGCAAAAATGAGGAATTTGAGGGATATCAGTGATGGGAAGTGTTTAATAAGGTAAATTAAGGATAGGAGAAGGTGTATGAACATCAAGATACAAGTTTTGCAGAGGGAAATGAAACTTACCTAGGCACAACTGAAGCATGAACAAGGTGTAAAATGACCCATTGGAACCTGACATGATGATGACAACCTTTTGAATGATGGTACACTCAGCTGAATGGTGACATGGACCGAAATTTGGACAACTTTGAAAGGAGTGAAAGAAAACCCTAGACCTAATACCTAGTGACCAAATTTTACTTGAAGACTCACTGAAATGACAAAATTTGACCTTGACACCTTAAATCACTTTGTAAGAGCATGTTTGATCACTGGAGGAAGGCTGCAAAGATTGACACTAACATTGGCTCCAATGGGGATGGTAGCTCCTTGTAGGTGCCAAGAGCGACAGATCTTTGGGAGAGTAGATCAATGTCTTATCCATTGGGCAATGGAGTCAAAAAAACAAGCTAAAATGCATGACTGAAAACTGACGAATTGATGATACAAACTGACTCTCACTCAACTAAAAAATGACTCGATACATAAATACAACCGACAAACTGGAAATGATGCTCAAAGTAGAGCTTATTCATCAAAACCTACTCTAACAGTTTCATTCATCACCTAATCAAGTGAAATGAAACAACCAATGCAACCAAGTATTCTAGCTGCTATTTGAATTCTCTGCAAGTGCTTACTTATGAACAACAAGAGAGAACTACTGAAAGGTAACTCCCATGAAAACTTGTGAACATATCCGTTGAATGATATGGATTCTCTATCCGCCTCCAAAAACACTACATAAGGATCTCGAAATTCATGTACACTGGGACATAGCTCATCGAATGGATTACTTTTCTTCTCCTCATACCATGAATGCAAACTTTGATCTAAGCTTTGTGATGAGACTCGTGCTGAAAATGACAAAGAAACTGGCTGCCAGATCAAGTTTGTATCAGTACTTGTTTCAATCTCACAGTTAGCTAATGGAGAAGGACTTTGACTACATACATCATCCAAAATATTAGCTATTGGGTCGTGACAAACTTGAAAATACTGCTGCAACCCATTTTCTATTGTTTCTGATGAGATTACATGATTCCCTACAAGCTGATCATCCTTTACTGAAAATGTACTATGCAAATTTTCCTTCAAAAACTGAAATGATTCAAAACAAAATGGTACAGAATCATCTTGCATCATTTGATCATATGGTCCAGCTTCCAAGTCTTCATTTGCAACTTGACAATCAAAGGCATTCAGGGGCTGCAACTCTGGATATGAAATGTCTTGAACAAAGTTTTCATTGCTCTCAGGATGGTGCAGATCAAGACTTGTCGACAGTTGATTTTTGATTGCATGAATGTTGTCTCTGATGAACTAAAACGAAGTGAAACAAAAAGGCAAAGATCCTTCACTTACTTCAAAATTTTCTTCACTTTCCTCCTCACCTCCATGGCTGATATGTAACGGCTGATCACTGTATTCGAGCTGCTGAAAATCAACTTCTTCCTCCCACAAACTAGTTGCTGATTTTTCTGCAAGATTAGCTTCTGTTTGGAGAACATAATCATCATCATCATACTGATCAAACTTAGGCAAATCATCAATATAAAACACATCGTCAAGCATATATTTCATATCAACAAATCTCTCTTCTCCAAGATGATCTACGAAACAATCAATATCAGATCTATGACAACTGGGATAAGAAACAAAATGTTTTGTATTAGCAACTTGCTCCTCTTCAATCAATGAGCCATGGTCTTGAACATCATAGTCATTCCTTTTAGTGATCTTCTGCATCATCTCTTCCACTGCACTTACCAAAATGTCAAGCTTTACCTCTAGAGATGTTGATTCCTCTGGATCGATGTTTTTCATCTCTTCTTCCTTCAACTTTGCCCTTCGGATCAACAAATGAGCCTCTACATCTACTGCATTATTTTGCATCTCTTCAAGTGTTACAAGGTTCCTTTCTCTCAGTTGAAACTCCATTTTCGGATCAAAGGCACCTGGGTAGTGCAAGAGAGCAGATCCAAGAGGAGGTATTATATTTACTGGCATCAAAAAATAAACTTGGTTAAATCTGGCAGAAAATTGTTGTACAGTCTCTCCTGATTGTCTTTTCAGCTAGTTATACGCTTCTATAATCAAGAAAGGCTTCTGTCTTACCACCCACCTGTCGATGAAAACTTTGACAAATTACTGGAAATCTAAGATGCTCACATCAGGTAGGGTCTTGAACCAACTCTTGACTTTACCTTGCAAAGAAAGAGAAAAAATCCTAATATTGACATCTTCTTCATCAACTTCAAAAAGGTCAAGGAAGGACTCAAAATTCAATACATGTCTATCAGCAGTGATGTTGTCACGTTCACCATCAAATCTTGGTAGATATAGGTCATGACTTTTAGGGAAAGCATGAGATATAGGATGTAAAATCAGAGGCTTGTATCTATCTGGAATTTTACAAGGTAGTGGGGTATGTACAGAAGCTGTAGAATCAGTTTTGTTCTCTTGAGGCTCATCAGTTTGAAGACGGTCATCACAAGATTTAGAAAAAGGGTCTTGATCAAGCTCAAAGGCATGCAAATATTTGGTATTCACAAACTTCAAAGGGAAGGAATCAATGCAGGCTGAGGATCTTTTCTCAAATACAATATATTTTGCAAAGCCCTCTTGACATTATCGGGAAAAGAGAAGAAATAATTTAGAACAAAGAACAAAATGTCTTGGATGAAATTCAAACTTGAATACCTGATCTATCCATATTGTCCTTTCATGTTTTTGCTGGTCAAGTTCATCCTCCAGTGGAGTCCTTGGATCTGATCTCAAAATTGATTTGGAATCACCAGGTGAATGCTTTTAGCCTTCCTGTGTCTGATCCTTGTCCACCATCAACAATCATATCTAACTTGATACATGTACTGGGGAAATTTTCAAGTCAGATGTTCCGTTTATAAAACTAAACTGGAGATTGATTGAAGAAACATTTATCTTCTTATGCACTCGCAAAGCAATGTGCAGTTCGAAGGCTTCCTGGCATAACTTCAGGCTTCGTCTATAGTTTATAAAGCAAGAACACTAACAAACAAATAAAATTTTCTTCCCCAGTACGGTCACCACTATGTTAGTGCCTAAATATACCTCAGGCTAAGAAAGGTAGGATCTAGGGTAACATCAAACAATGCTTAACCTGGTAGCTAGCCCTACCAGGTCGGGAGAGGGCTCTCTCCTTGTCAATCTCAGAAAAGGATGGCCAATAAAGCTTGAGATGACTGATGTGAAGACTAATTTTAGGCTAGGAATGTGTTCATAAGAGTTTTATTGAATTTGATGATGTTTTGTTGGCTCAAATGTGAAAGACAGATTTGGATCCGGGGAATGAGGCTCAGTTTTACAGAGCTCTCTATGGGGCGAGGTAGGCAAATGGTTTGGTACTTCAAATTGAGTGAGATGCAGAGCTTTTAGACTGGTGAGGAGTTGAAGAGGTCATGAAAGTCTCGGGGATCCTCTTCAAATAGCTGAAAACATAAATAACTAAACAAAACCCTAGGTAGAGCGTTGCAAATCAATGAATTCTACCTTTATCCTTGTTTCATTTAGTTAAGATGAACAGAGAGAGATAATGGCATGCATAAAACACATATAAACTTGCAATTACAGAAGGAAACACAACACCAAATCAAATTTCCACAAGAATCCCATAAAGTGTTTCAAACCCTGGTCTATTCCTTTTCCAAACTGCTGAAATGAGTATACAATAAAGCTCCAAGCTTTCCCAAAAGTCCAACTTTTCCAATTACTGAAAAACCACAAGATATAGGCAATAAACAACCCATCCTAGCCTTTAGGGGCTGAGCTGATAAGTTTAGGAGTTGTTCCAACAAAATCTAAACTGAGAACTAAAAAGTAGGCAGTGGAACAACTTTGCTCTAAAAACTAGGAAACCGATTCCTTCAGTTGCAAACTACCTTTTTATGGATGAATTTACCTCTATGAGTGAAAATTTAACATATTTACATTAAAATCCATCAATTCACATCAAATTACATCATGAGTTTGACTATTAGAAATAAAAAGTCAAACTATGAGAAAACTAGGCGAAAAAACAAAATTTTCTGGCCAAAATGAGAAAATTTCATCCTATGCGCCGCACTGATTTCCCTATGCATAGTGCCTTTTTGCAGCTGCTTTTAGAGGCCTTCCCTTGCACCAAATTTGCTCCAAGTGGACTTGTTGGAAAGGTCTTCCTATCTACTTTCTCGAACAAGTAGAATTCCTAAATTTGGTCTTCCTTTTCCCCTCCACAACTGAGTTCTCCCAACACTGCTTCCTGTGTGTCCAAAAAGGGGCCAAAAGGTAATTTTTGAGGTGTTTTTGACCTTTTTGGGAGCTCAAAACCTGTCAAAATTTCTTGAACATTTGAGAGCATTCATAATTTTCCAGGGAAAATCCAAAAATTCTGAGTTTTACTCAAAAAGAGGTCTCTAGCAAAAGCATGTGCCAAGTGGTGCGACGCATCAGGCAGAAAAACTTGTTTTTTAAGCCAAAATTTTCAAAATTGACCAAAAGTATCCCAAATTTCTTGAAATTTGGGCCAAGTGTCCCAAATCAAGTGCTATGTTAGGTTGAGAAAACTTTAGCCAAAATATTGAGCTTTTCTTTCTCTTTCCTCTTCCTCAAATCTTTCCTCAGCTTGGCCTTCAAAGTCCTAATTCTCACTTGGCACACCTTGTTTCTCGCCAAGTAGTGGTATGCAATGTTCCTCAACATATTTTTCTCTTTTTTGGCTTTCTCCAGCATCTATTCCAAGTGTATGTTTGTCACCTCAAGCCAAGATTCATGATCAGCTTGAATTTCCCTTTCAAGTGTTGTCAATTTGGTTTTCCTCCTCTTAGCAGCTTGCCAGTTTTTCTTTATGTTTTTGAGCTCCATGGATGAGTGGGACTGATGAGGGGAGGATTTGATGCTAGTTATAGGGTTTTGGGGAATGAAAGGGTTTAGGGAATAACATTTAGGGATTAGGGATATTTTATTAGGGTTTGGGATAGTGGGATTAAGGATTTACGGTTGGTAGTTTAGGGATATGGGGAATATGGAAAGGGTAAATATAAATGAAAAGGGAGGGAGAAAATGAAGTGA